>GL379833.1:127884-162798 GCA_000143925.2 Caenorhabditis brenneri | reverse complement strand
ACGCGCTCTCCACATTTACCAGGCGAGGACAAGAGGTGTACAAGTACTGTTTCCCATTAATGCCAGTGAGTTTCTTCCTTTTATGACTATGAGGCAAGAAAAAATGATCAGAAAACAAGAAAAGTACGGAAAAGTGAACAGAAACAGTTACTCTTTTGTAAAAACGCATTACGCCCCTCTTGTCCTCCTCCTGGGAAAAAGTGGAAAGCGCGTTCTGTACAGCTGTATATCTCGTTTCAGAGTGATTTTAGACATATGCGTCTTTCTAAAATGTGTTAATCTACCGGAATCAAAAATAAAATTGATGTCGAAAATTTGACTTCAGTCCTCCTTTAAAGTCCGACACTTCACTCTATTTCATTACAAATAGAGTGAAGTACTTCCTTTATTAATAAAATACACTCTTTTATTAAATAAATGAAACCCTATATCGGATTAGTGTGTTAGCAGAATGATCCAACACCAGCAACATATCATTTTTTTCTAGCTTTCTCAGAAAAGAAAAAGCATAGACTGCTTTCATTATTAGATATTTTTCTGATGAAGAAAACGGAAGTCAAACACAGCATTAACATGAATTCACCAATGCCGCTACCTTATTATAGACAGAAGAGGTAAGTTTTTTTTTTCGAATTTTTTCGAATTTTTTCAATTTTCTTCAATTTTTTTTTCAATTTTTTTTTCAATTTTTTTTTCAATTTTTTTCAACTTTTTGCACCGAATGATCTAGAAATTTGAGTGAAGTTTTAAAAACTTTTGAGTTCAAAATTCAAACTTTCTCTGAGCATACACACAAAACCATATAATTCTTGCAGAATGTGCACTCTTTGTTTAGTAAACAAAAAGGACTAATTTTAGATAAGATAATTTTGTGTTCACTGCCCTCCTGACTCATTTTCTAACATCACATTTTCGAATATGTATTGCACCTGTGACGACGTCAAAGAGACCAAAAAATTCTTTTTTGAAATTTCTCAGAATGAATTTTTTTCGACCTTTATACTTAAGTTTGTAATCACTTTTTGATATCCAATTTATTATTTTTATTATTCTCATTAAAGCGCACTTGCACTATGGCATCTTCTTCAAAACATAAATATGTTACTTGCACTTTAATAAATCAGACCACCTTTCTTATCATCGTTTTTCGTGTTGCTTATCATCCGATTTTCCCACCTCTCTTTGTCTTTTATATTGTGTACAATATTAAACGTGTACATAAAAAGCGTTAGGAAATAGGGTGTTAGGTGATGGTCATTTTGGGCTTCGATTTGAAATTTTTTCAATGGAAAATAGGATTTTCAGACCTTTCAAACATGATTTGGTTGATAAGTTAATAATTATTGGAGGCTACCTCGAGTTGGGGAGTTAGTGTTTGGGAGCTCTAGAGTGCAAACAGCATATCTCAGTGGTCTTTAGAGTTGGCAAAAAGTTTTTAACTAATGAAATGTTTAAAATGCAGTGATGAATATTTTGTTAGTTGACCACATCTTGAAATCGCCAAAATCAACCGAGATATACTGTTCTGAACATGAAGTGATGGGCAAGGCAGTTCAAGAACACCCCAGCATAAGAACTGTACTTTCCGAGCAGCATATCTCAGTTGTCTTTAGAGCTATCAAACAGTTTTTAACTAGTAAAATGCTCAAAATGCAATAAGAAATATTTTGTTAGTTGACCACATATTGAAAATTTAAAAGCAACCGAGATATACTGCTCTAAGCATGTGGCACTGGATGAGACGGTTCATGATTGCACCTTCCCAAGTGCTGTATGTTTATAGCAGCATATCTCAGTTATCTTTTGAGCTATCAAAAAGTTTTTTTTAATAATGAACAATTTTCAGTTAATCATATTTGTAAAACCTCAAAGTTAACCCAGATATGCCGCTCTGAACATAGGAAGGCGTATTCTTGAACAGTCTCACCTAGTATCATATGTTCAGAGCAGCATATCTCTATTGGCTTTAGAGCTATCAAACAGTGGTCAATTAGAAAAATTTTTATCAATTGAAAACTTTTTGATAGCTCTAAACACAACTGAGATATACTGCTCTGAACATCAAGTGCTAGGTCCATTTTTGCCATAGGGTTTGCGGTATTCAAATATTGCCCAAGTTTCATTTTAGGTTACCTATCCTAATGTTTTCCGCCTTCTCTAATTATCATCACACTGTTTTTCCATCACTGGTCAATTTGTATCCTATCCGTCTTGTTCCGCGGACAGAAAACACTGGGTGATCAAAGTAGAATACACTGATATGGCGGTCACACTCCCTCCTTAGGTGTAGTCTATTATATGTGTTGTATTATACAGTCGACAAAAGTGATGGGTGAACAAAATATATTAGGTGATGCAAACTTTTTTTTTGTTTTTTAAATAATATTTTCCTCAAACAAAAAAAAATGAATTTTTAGAATTTATAGAACCCGTTGAACCTGAAAATTTCAGATTTTAAAGGTGTATTTTTGTCAATTTTGGCTCAATTTCAAATAATTTTTTTCCTCGATTCAGAATTTTTTGCACAGATTTTCCACTTAAATAACTGACCAAGACCCACTCTACCCAACGAGATCATTTACTTTTTTTCTGTGACTATATCATTACTTTTTCCCTTACCACAGAACAATTTGTGTTCATTAGAGTGTGTCCTTCTAGCCTTCCCTCACTAATCACACGTGTGGTGAATGTGTCCTTATCAACATTTTCTTCTTTTTTCTGTTCTTCTCTAATTCTATCGATATTGATCTATGTCTCTGTCTCTCATGTTTTGTCCAAAATGATGATGGAAACTGAAGATCACACTGTTTTGAGATCTAGAGTTTCTAGTTTTTTTTTGGAGCATCCGGCACCTGGGTGATGACGGATAAGTGCTCCTGCTCAAAAATATGTAGTATTCATCTTTGAATATAATGATTGCTTTGCAGAATGGTCCGAGGGAAGTGCACAGTTTGTGACTCCCCCAATGCTACGAATTATCATTTTGGGGCGCAGAGTTGTAAGGTGAATTTTTTTTAAAGTTTTCGCCCTAAGACCCATGAACTTGATATTCAAAAAAAAACGACCGAGTTTGTATGATAGTTAAAAAAATAGAAAAAAAAGTGCTCGGGTCTCGCCACGGGAAGCCCAAAACTACTGTATCTCGGTCAGTTTTCAATCAAATTCCGTCAAAATTATAGGATTGAAATCAGTGTAACAAGGTGATTCAAATGAGTATCATTATTACATGAATTGAAAAAACCCGTGTGGGTCTTGTCACGAAAACTTGAAAACTACTACTGTGAATCGGTCAGTTTTCAACTAATTTCCATCAAATTTATATAACCGAAACCAGTGTAACAAGCTTGTTCGGATGAATATTATGATCACTTGAATTGAAAAAAAACTGCTTGGGTCTCGTCACGAAAAGTCCAAACCTACGGTATCTTAGTCAGTTTTCAATCAAATTCTGTCAAAATGATATCCTCGGAACTAGGTCAAAAAACGGTTCAAATGAATATGACCATGGCTTAGAAAAAAAAAAAAAAAAAAAAACCTGAAAACCACTGTATCTCGGCTAGTTCTTACCCGATTTTTCTGAAAGTACCATTTCCAGAACCGTCCAATCTAGAAGATTAAAATGATACTAATCATGTCACACTATCATATTTTCCAGGCCTGCGCCGCCTTCTTCCGTCGAAGTATTGCCATGGGACAGAACTATGACTGTCTTGGAGATGGTGTAAGACCGTGTAAAATTGATCATAGTAAGTGTCCTTTTATTTTTTTTTCTTCTAAAATTTAATTTTCTCTTTACTGTGGTACTGTGGTTGGTCCCCAATCCCGAGAACTCTGATTACTACTTTCCAAAATGTGCAGTTTCAGCCCTCCGTCTCAACTGTAGGAATTGCCGACTGAAAAAGTGCCTGAGAGCCGGGATGGTCAAGGATTGTGAGTTAACAAAATGTTTTTAGCTCACAAAAAGTTCAAAAAATTACAGTAGTACAAGCAAAACGGGAGCCAAAACCTGGAACACCCCCTGGGAGAAAGTCGCCAACCACCCAGTCAAACTCTAGAAATTCTTCCCAATCAGAAGACTTTTCCCAGCAACCACCACCACAACCTCAGCAGATTATTCAACATGCAGGATCGTCTAACGGACCGATCTGTCAGTTTTTTCCGCCAAAATTCTAGCTAAAACCCTTCACCACTTCCAGACTTTGATCAATACCCCTCCACCTCCACCTCCACCACGGACTACCCTCCCACCGATGCCCTCTTCTATCCGGCTTCGGAAAATGAGTGGGACTATTGTCCACCATCCCCGAAATCACGGAAAATGACAGAAAGCTGTGAGAACTTGATGGGGATCGAGGAGTTGCAGCAGTATATACAGTTGCCATCGGATGACTATCAGATGTTGACGGATTCGGTGGAGATTCGGTCAAGGATGACGTCGATTTCAGAGTGTTCAGGTAGGATGGGGAGGTGGCAGCCCCGAATCAGAACTGTTCGGCCAGTTCTGATTCCGGGCAGGCTCTTGGGGAGATAAGGACTGAGAGGAAAGCAAAGTAGAAAGCAAAAAAGCTAACGATGGCCCTGGAAACAATCAGTGGAAAGTAAAATAAACCTATGAACGACCGAAAATCCGGCTGGGTCCAAAAAAGAGCCCAGTGACCAAATCCGAACTCGGAATGGAAAGGAAAAAAGTAAATTTAGTCCTGATATGGTCCGAATCAGCCCGATTAGCTGAATTCGGCCATTTAGATCATGGTTGATCTAATCTAGCCTGCTTGGCCTGATCCGCCCCTATCGGCTTGTTTCCACTAGATCCGGCCGATCACGATAAGGGCTGACACGGCGTAGATTGGCCTCGGATCTGATTTGGTCAGTTCTAATCCGGGGTACAGTGCCGAGAAATGGTGAGGGTACCTCTGCATATTGAATTATAACTCGGTTTAAACTGAACCGATCGACGAGAAATTTTTTTTTGGTACTACCGATACGTATTGGAAGAGATCTATAGTTTTTTTTGTCAGAATAAATATTCAGATTTTTTCAGAATTTTCAGTTGTTTGTGAAATTTTTGAAAGTGAAAACCAAAACTTTTTTGTGTGGTGTTTTACTTTCTTCATTTTGACTCAAAAATGTTGTAATGGGGTCAAATAAACAAAAAATGTCAATAGACTAGATATCAACATCCCAGCTCCTGAGCTTCAAGCCTAGAACCTCGAAATGAGCCATTTGGCTCAAGATCCATAACTCGTCTTAAAGTGATCCATTTGGGCTTAAAATTCATGAGAGCATCAAGTATTAATCCCATGTTAATATGCAATCAAAAATAGAATTTTTTGAAAAACTTTTTTTTTCGGATAATACCACTTCCAATACCACATCCATGATACACTGAAATCCGAAAAAATGAAGGTTATCCAAAAGTTCTATTTTTAATCGCATATTATCATGGAGTTAATACTTGATGCTCTCATGAATTTTAAGCCCAAATGGATCACTTTAAGACGAGTTATGGATCTTGAGCCAAATGGCTCATTTCGAGGTTCTAGGCTTGAAGCTCAGGAGCTGGGATGTTGATATCTAGTCTATCGACATTTTTCGTTTATTTGACCCTATTTTCATCATTTTTGAGTCAAAATGATGAAAATAAAACATCACACAAATAAGTTTTGGTTTTCAGTTTCAAGAATTTCACATAAAACTGAATATTCTGAAAAAATCTGAATATTTATTCTGACAAAAAAACTATAGATCTCTTCCAATACGTATCAGTAGTCCCAGAAAAAATTTTCTAGTCAATCGGTTGAGTTTAAACCGAGTTATAATTCTATATGCAGAGGTACCCTCACCATTTCTCGGCACTGTACCTATCCTGAAAAAATATGTCCGTTAGAACCCAAGTAGGTCCTAAGAGACCAAACTGCCAAATTGGTCAAAACATCTTTCGGTCTTTTCTGCTTCTGGCAGATTTTGGATCAAAACTTGCTATCTTTTGCCCCTAAATTCCTTCCCTTCCTACTCCCATTACCTTCCAGCCGCCTACCAATCCGGTCTAGACGAGGAGGAACGTCTCTTCGCCCTTGCCGCCCTCTACACCGATCAAGTCATCAATTTGAACATGCGACGGAGGATCACTTACACTGAACAGCTCCTCGGATCAGTTTTTGATGGTCCCTGTGTTTGTGTGAGTCCTCAGAACTTGGATTTTTGTAAAGTAGAAACCACAAATTTATCATTTCCAGCCCTACGAAAAATCCGACCTAAAACTGTTCGATCATCGGACGTATCGACAGAAGAACCGGAATGACTACACAATGATTTTGGATTATATAAATCGGTTTCCAGAGTTTCAGCAATTGAGCAAGTCTGAAAAGGTACCGACCATTTCAGTAAATTATCAAAGAAAAAAGAATTTCAGATAGTCTTATTTCGAACAGCAGCCGCAGTGGATGTGTTGGTGGATCAAGCCTATTATAGTCAGGTGTAAGTACTAGCACAACTAGCCCATAAGCTCAATAGCATGCTACAAAAATACATCTTACTACCGTAACCCAAAAATTCCAGAATTTTCCCCAACGACGACATCCTGGTGACTGCTAACGGTGAATGTCTCTCAATGAATCCCCTACCGCAAATTGAGAATCAAAGGGAGTCAGGGAATTTTTTTTCAGATGAAGATTACGATAAGTATAAGTAAGCCACTAGAGAAAAAACCTCAAAAAAGGATTAGAAATTTTAGAATGTTGACGTCCATGAAAATCCGACAATGGCAGCATGTATGTGAACCGTTGAAGAATCTGAAGCTGTCACTGCCCGAGTTTGCCCTGTTCAAAGCGTTGACGATATGGCATTATAGTGAGTTTTTGGGAATTTCGAGCAGAAAATTTGGAATCAGGGTGTCGAGACTTTTCGAATAGTGCGTAGTCCTTCCACCGCCTTGACTTGCTGATCTCAAATTTGTCAGTTTCTTCGAGTTTTGACCTAAACTGGCAGATTTACATTAGTTTCAAGGTTTATGCGCGGTAAAACGACAAAAATTTCAAACCTAGTCATGATTATACTCATTCCAACCGCCCTGACCTGCCTATTATTAACTCCCCATTCTCACTATCCCATCTTCTTCCAGACTACTACAAACTCCAAGAAACCGGTCGCCAGATCTGCTACCGCCAACGTGATGACATCTTCCGAACTCTTTTATTAATTTGTGACGATGAAGGCCATGAAGACGCTCTCCTCCGCGCTTCTGACATAGTTTTAGCTGTAGGGATTGCAATGGCTGAGGTTCATGAAATGGTCACATCTTACATTGAGATTACTGTGTATGATGTGTTAGACGACCCGATTTTGAAGGATATGTTGAAGTTTCAGTATTGATTGATTTGAAATTTTTGGTTTCCAATTTCTTTTTGTGTCATAATATTTTTGTTAGTGTGAGAGAACAAAGAGAACAGTGGTTATTTGTGACATTAAATACCGGTTGTTGTATTTATTTTTGAAACTTTGAAAAATGAAATTTGTTATTTTTTTATTTTCTTTTCTCGAATTTGATCATGATTTTATACAGAATCTCAGAAGTGCATTAAGTTTGTTGGATCTTCGACTGCAAAATTCGAATTCTCTGATTATTTATCGATGTGGAAATTTTTATTGGACAAGTGTAATTCCCCTGCAATACCAGGTTGGCTGTACATTACAAAATTCTGAGTACCATTCAAAAACTCTAGTGGTCAGAAATGTTGAACAATACTTATCGAACATTTCATCAAGTTTTTGATAACTTCAAAGACAATCGAGTTATACTGCTATGATCGTATGGTGCTGGGCGCGCCTTTATTACAGATTCCAGTGTCTTCAGAGCCCACAGAATTCAGTTAGAGCTCAAAAAATTTATAATGCATTGATAAAGATAGCAAGGTACAGCGATCAATTATATTCGAAATTCAAAAATGACCATAAAAAAATACAGTCATTTTTGGATCCCATGAAGTTCAGAGAAAGTCCCTAGCAGAGTCATAAACTCAATTTTTTTCGGAAACGCTCGCTAGACAGTGAAGTAACGTCCGGCAAATCAGCCATTTCATCAGTTCGAACTGTACTTATTCCACTTGACCGCATTCTCATGCCAGTCATTGGAAAACTAGAAAGTGCGTGTTTTGATAAACACCTTCTAATTCTAATGACCTGCGTCAACTTCAGAACACAATTTTATCGTAGTTTGGGTTGTCCAAATAGTACATCAGGTTAAGAGCAGCATATCTCAGTTGGTTTTAGAGATAGCAAAAAGTTGTTTACTAACAAAATGTGTAAGAAATAATGGTTAACATTTTGTTGGTTGACAACTTTTTGATAACTCTAAAAACAACCGAGATATGCTGCTCTGAACAAGTGATGTGAGACTGTGTGAGACTGTTCAGGAGTACACCCACTCAAATAGTGTACGTTCAGAGCAGCATACCTTGGTTGTCTTCAGAGCTATTGAAAAATTGTTAACTGATGCAATGTGTAAAATGTAAAAGTGAACAATTTGTCAGTTAACTACTTTTTGAAAATTCTGAAAACAATTGAGGTATGCTGCTCTGAACATTTAGTATACCCCTGTTACAGGTTCTGCATGTTCAGTGAGGTACTTTATGTTCAGAGCAGCATATCTCAGTTGATTTTAGAGTTATCAAAAAGTTGTTAACTGATGAAATGTGTAAAATTTAATGGTGAACAATATGTTAGTAAACCACTTTTTGGAATCTTTCAAATCGACAGAGATATGCTGCTTTGAACATCCTAGATTTTATAAGACTACTACACTATCTGTTCTTCCCCGTTAATTGATTTCTAACAACTACAAAATATGAAAAATATCACTAAATATTTTTTATGGCTCCCTTCAGCACCCGGAGGTACCCGTAGTCCCTCTATCGATCTACAACAAAACTATCATAAAAGGCCCTCTGAGGACTCCAAAAATAACTATTGATACCCAGAAAAAAAACCCATAAAACGGTGGTTTCCCCCCTAACCGGAATTCAAGAACCTTCCAGAATCTCAACCATCTCTCTCTCCTTCCAGCTGCCGTCGATCAAAGTTGCATCGTAGATCATAAAAGTTGTTTGTCCTCTCTCCCTTCTCGTGGAACTTTTTTTCGGTCGCTTATCACAGACACGTAGTCGTCATGCTCCAACCAGTCTTATCACACTTTTCGATTCCTCTAAACACGGAAAAATAATAAAGGAGAGGAGAAGCCGAGGAGAGAGATCATTGAAAAAAGGGTGACTGGCTATTAAAAGATTGCCATCAAAAATAGAGAGAGAGGAAGGTTTTATGGATTTTTACAAAAGATCAGCAACTATTCTTGGTCTAGATCGATAAAAATTTATTCCGGGTAGACCAAAAGTGGCTAGCCCGGGTCTGAACTCGCTGAGTCAGAATCCAAGGTTTGGGACCAGATTTTGAAAACATTTAGGGAAGTGAAAACTTGAAGTTGTAGAGGAAAAAATTCTCTATCAAATAGTATAAATTTCACATAGGGTTGTGTCGAAAAAACGCACCAAATTCTGGATTTTCCCTATTTTGGCAAACATGTTCTGAATCAACCCTATATAAAATTTATACCAATCGATAGATAATTTTTTCCTCTACAAACTAATTGGTTCAGATTTTCAGACTTTTCGAAATCATGATCACTTGGAGGTCATGTCATAGACTGACCGTTTTGTTAAGACATATCTTTATTTTCAGCCTAAGGTACAACAGTTTTTTTTTATGCGTAGTTTCTGAAACAATTCTTAGACTAATTTTATCGATTGATAGAGAATTTCAACTCGTACAACTTCATGTTTCCCTATTTCGAGATTTTTTTGAAGCTATATCCGCAAAGTTTCATGGAATACACCTTCTAACTGGGTCGGTTCATGAAAAAAACCTGGTGCATCTAGTACTGCATCTTCCAAACAGTATATCTCCGTTGTTTTTAGAGCTATCAAAAAGTTTTCAACTAATGAAATGTACACAATAAATTGGTGAACATTTCTCTAGTTGACTACTTTTTGATAGCTTCAAATCCAACCGAGTTATGATGCTTTGAACACAAGGTATAAGGGGAATACGTTAGCTTCTATGGTAGCCTAAACAGTTACAGAGTTGCTTAGAATTTCTTTTGGAAAATTATCTGAAAGCTTCCAGAATTCTTTTAATTCCAGAAAAATTTCAAACGACGGTCTCAAAACAAAATCTATAATTTCAAAACATTTCTCCACAACGCTTATCACAAACTTCCCCCTCACATCCCCTATCCATATTTTGACACTGAACTTTGTCAGTCGTCAGATTCGCCTTTTTTGAACTTCCCAACACCAAAAAACCAAGATAGATCTCTAGGTACACAAACATAACAATTTTGCCCTTATACACAAATTTCGCAAAGAAAACTTGTCATTCAGATGGTAAATAATGAGTCATAATACCCTCTCTGACCCTACCAAATAAAGAAGAAAAAGGTGAGAAAGTGTCATTTTTTTGAATGGTTTTTTATAATTTTTGATGGCCTTTTTGGGGTTTCTACCGTTTTTTCGAAAGATGTTCAGCATTTTTTGGAAAGACAAAAACTGCTTCAAAATTATTAAAGTGAAATCCAAAAGCCCAGTTAAATTTCTCATGTCTGGAATGATTTTCAAAAATACTTCACTATTTTTTTTTCATAAATTTTACCTGAAAAACCAAACTGGACTTTTGCCCTTTTCACGTAACATATACATCCAACGTGGCAACCGAACAGTTCCCGGAAAACCGTACAAAAGCTGACATGTGTTGTCACGTGGTCTTTCTCTTGTATTCTTGGCAATCGTAAAAAAGTGAAAAGCGATAAGGAGCAGGGGGAGAGAGTGGCAATAATAATCAATTACCCGCGGAAACTGCTGATGGCACATTTTTGGAATAGTTTTGCAGGGGAATAGGGAGAGGGACTTTGGACTAAAGCTGGGAAACGGGATAATGTAAGGCACAAAACAAAAAAAGTGGTTAAGAGTATAGTTGGGATCGAGTTACATGTGAAACCAGGGAATTAGGAATTTTGGATTACAGTCCCGTCTTAAAATCTTGATGCTGAAAATTTCAATTCCAAAATGATCGGATCAAAGTAAACCGAGTTACACTAAAAATTGACATTCGTGTTAGGGCTCCAAAAATAGATTTTTATCAAAACTCGGTTAGTTTTTTTTTGAAAAAAGTAGAATTTAGGGTTCTGCGGAACGGGTTTCCCATATTGAGTCCGTCGTAAACAACTGATTTTGGAAAAGAAAATTTCAGATTGATTGGACTAAAATTAACCGAATTTGGTAGGACCCCAAAAATGTATTCTCAGCTTAACTCGGTCAGTTTTAGTATAATTTATATAAAATCGATAGCTTTGAAATCAGGAAATTGAGAAGGTTCAGAAGAGTAAAATCATGACTACTTTCCATCAAAAAATATTTTGGGTCCCACCACGATAACCAAGTAGCTACCCCATCCTATCACGTACAGTTTTTGGACAATAGCCATGGAATCAGTTTTTTTTAGAACCATTAAACCCAGAAGGCTTGAAAAATAATCATGATTAACTTGAGATAACGAGCAAGTAAATTACGGAAAAGTTACCGAAAATTTCACCAAAACTTGATACGGAAGCAATTTCCTAGATTTTTTTATCTGACAACATTTTTATTTCTTTGAAATCCAACCAAGCTATAACGCCCAAACCAGGCAACACCAGGAGCAACTACGCTACAAAACCGTCAGCTGATTTCCTAATTTTCTTGTTCTGAAAAACTCACTTGTTTCAAAAAATCCAAAAAATTCTGACGCTTCCCAGCTGTCAGACTTCATCATCCGTACTACTTCCGCGTACTGTATGTATTTCCCCATTGCTCCATCCCCCCAGAATATTACATCACATACACTCTCTCCCATCTTGTCACGTTTCCCTATCAGTTTCCAAACATCATTTTTTAATTGCCCTGATTTTCGGTTGGAAAAGCAGTGGGAAAAGGGGGAGGAGTCGAGGTTTGTAGTCTGTAAACGGGAGGGAGGGGCGGAGTTTAGGAGATAAGCCGTATATAAAGGGGTGGGGAGGGCGGAATTGGATTATATACTTTTCTTGTTTTGTCAACTTTGAAAATTCTTTTGCAGACTTTTTGTGAAAATGAAAAATCAAAAAAAAAAAACATAATTTGCAGGACCGTCGGAAATGCCGGTTCATCATCACCACCACACTCATCATGTGTCTTTCCAGAAGATCAGTAAGTGACTGTAGGCTTAAGGGGTACAGGTACTTTACCTAGAATTAACCTCTAGGGGTACTGTGGCATCTTGGGCTGGAATTTGACCCGGATAGGATTACTGTAGCTTCATCTAACTGCATGCTGACTGTAAGATAAGGACCCTTGGCGGGCAGTTCGGTACTACAGGTTGCCTCAGATTTGGGCTCTAGGGGTACTGTAGCTTACTGAAGACTACTGTAGCGTGAACTAGATTCCTACTGTAGTTTGACCTTCTCCTTGCACTTTTCTCTGCTCCTCTCAAAAATAATTCTTATCATGCTGTAGGGTGTGAGTGTAGGTTTCAGGAATCTCATAACGGGGTACTTTTTGCCTCAGATTTGGGCTTGGTACTGTAGCACATTGGTGATTACTGTAGCCTGACCTAGATTCAGTTCCTACTGTAGTTTGACCTTCTCTGCACTTTCCCGCTCCTCTCAAAGATCATTCTTATCTTCTCTAATTGCCAGCAACACACTTCCCCTTATCAGTTCCACGGGGTTTTTTTCACTTTTTGTTCCATTTTCCGATTTTTTTATCAGTAGAATTTTTGATAGAGTCAAACATCATTTTTGCGACGCTAACCAGTTCAATTTTCCAGAGAAAATCTTCGGAAAGCACTCATCGCACGGCAAGAAGCTGACCCGTGACGAGGCTCGCTCCGCCCTGCACGACATTGAGCACCTGGCCAAGGAACTGCATTTCCAGAAGGTGTTCGATCATCACGCTCATGACGGACACATCTCGTTGAAGGGTAAGCCTCTGGGACCCGTCCTCGATAACCAATGAAAATTTTCAGCCTTCCTTCAATTCATCGCTCCACACCACGGACACCATACCCACCATCATGGCCATCCAGGTGCTGGACACCATGAGGTTCACCATCACCATCATCATGTCCAGGCTAAGGATTCTTCTTCGTCGTCTAGCAGCTCCTCAAGCTCAAGCAGCTCCTCGAGCAGCTCCAGCTCTTCAAGCAGCTCTAGCTCCTCCTCTTCCGAGTCTGAGGATGAGAAGCACCATCATAAGAAGCACGCTAAGAAACACCTCAAGAAGAAGAGCCACAAGAAGGCCGACTCTTCAAGCAGCTCCTCTAGCTCAAGCAGCTCCAGCTCTTCAAGCAGCTCTTCCTCGTCGTCTAGCAGCTCCAGCTCCTCCAGCTCCTCTTCTTCGGAATCTGAGGACGAGAAACACCATAAGAAGCATGCCAAGAAGCACTTGTCAAAGAAGCATCATAAGAAGGTGGAGTCCTCCTCTTCAAGCAGCTCTTCTAGCTCTAGCAGCTCCAGCTCTTCCTCTAGCAGCTCCAGCTCTTCTAGCAGCTCCTCCTCGGAATCCGAAGACGAGAAGCATCACCATAAGAAGCACGCCAAGAAGCATCTCAAGAAACACCATAAGAAGGTTGAGAGCTCCTCCAGCTCTAGCAGCTCCAGCTCTTCTAGCAGCTCTTCCTCAAGCAGCTCCTCCTCTTCCTCGTCATCTGAGTCTGAAGACGAGAAGAGGCACCACAAGAAGCATGCCAAGAAGCACGTCAAACATCACAAGAAGGCCGCTTCCTCTTCCTCTTCCAGCTCTAGCAGTTCATCCAGCTCGAGCTCTTCCTCCTCTTCATCGTCTTCTTCATCTGAATCTGAAGACGAGAAGAAGAAGGTGCACAAGAAGAAGCATGTGAAGAAGCACTATGCCAAGAAGCATCATAAGAAGGCTGCCTCTTCCTCATCGTCGTCTAGCTCCTCAAGCAGCTCAAGCAGCTCCAGCAGCTCGTCTAGCTCGTCATCGGAGTCTGAGGATGAGAAGAAGCATCACGGACACCACGAGCACAAGGAGAACCATCATGAGCCACATCATGAGCACGGACATCATGGAGAACACCATCACGCTCCACACCATGAGCATGGAGCTCACCATGGAGAGCATCACCATGAGCACAAGGACGGACATCATGCCCCGCACCATGAGCACCATGCCCATCACGCTCCAGCTCACCACGGAGAGCACCATGGAGCTCATCACACCCCAGCTCACAACGGACACCATGGAGAGCATCATGCTCATCACTCACCAGCCAAACACGGTGAGCACCACGGGCATCATGACTCTCACCATGCTCCAGCTCACCACGGAGAGCACCACGGACACCATGGAGCTCATCACACCCCAGCTCACAACGGACACCATGGAGAGCACCATGCTCATCACTCACCAGCTAAACACGGACACCACGGAGAGCATCATGGGACCCACCACCATGCTCCAGCTCACCATGAGCATGGAACCCATCATGGACACCACGAGTCCCACCACGCTCCCCACCACGAGCACGGAGCTCATCACGGACACCACGGAGAACACGGAGCCCACCACTCTCCAGCCCATCATGGACACCACGAGTCCCATCATGCCCCACACCATGAGCATGGAGCTCATCACGGACATCACGACTCCCACCATGCTCCAGCTCACCACGGGGAACACCACGGACACCATGGAGCTCATCACTCTCCAGCCCATCACGGACATCACGGAGAGCACCATGGGACCCACCACCATGCTCCAGCTCACCATGAGCACGGAGCTCATCATGGACACCATGGAGCTCATCACACCCCAGCTCACAACGGACACCATGGAGAGCATCATGCTCATCACTCCCCAGCTAAACATGGAGAGCACCACGGACATCACGAGTCTCACCATGCTCCACACCACGAGCACGGAGCTCACCACGGACATCACGGAGAGCACGGAGCTAATCATTCCCCAGCTCACCATGAGCATGGAACCCACCACCACGCTCCACACCACGAGCACGGAGCCCATCATGGACACCACGACTCCCACCACGCCCCAGCCCATCACGGACACCATGAGCACAAGAATGGAGTTCATCACGGGGAACACCACGGACACCATGGAGCTCATCACTCCCCAGCTCACCATGGAGAACACCATGGGACCCACCACCACGCTCCCCACCACGAACACGGAGCCCATCACGGACATCATGAGTCCCACCATGCCCCAGCTCATCATGGACACCACGACTCCCACCATGCCCCAGCTCACCACGGAGAACACGGAGCCCATCATGGACGCCATGAGTCCCACCACGCTCCAGCTCATCACGGACACCATGAGCACAAGGACGGACACCACGCCCACCACTCTCCAGCCCATCACGGACACCACGAGTCCCATCATGCCCCACACCACGAGCATGGAACCCACCACGGACACCATGGGGAACATGGAGCCCATCATTCCCCAGCTCACCACGGAGAGCACCATGGGACCCACCACCACGCCCCAGCACATCACGGAGAACACCGCGGACACCACGGAGAGCATCACGGAGCTCACCATGCTCCACACCACGAGCATGGAACCCATCATGGACATCACGAGTCCCACCACGCTCCAGCTCACCACGGACACCATGGAGAACACCACGGAGCTCACCACGGAGAACACCACCACGCTCCACACCACGAGCACGGAGCCAACCACGGAGAGCACCACCACGCCCCGGCGCACCACGAGCACGGACACCACGGACACCACGAGCATGGAGCTCATCACGCTCCCCACCATGCTCACCACGGAGAGCACCACGGAGAGCATCACGGAGAGCATCACCACGCCCCACACCACGAGCACGCTAATCATGAGAAGGAGAATGGAAAGCATCACGGACATCATAAGAAGCATTCAAAGAAGCACGCAAAGAAGTCCCATAAGAAAGCACACCGTCATTAGGCGGGCGGTTATGGAGTTGCTCACAGCGATGGTCACCGCTTCGATGTATCATTTGTACTTTTTTGATTATTTTATCGAGTATTGGTAATTTTTTGTAAAATTAGTTTATGAATAAATTTTGTGTATTCAAACTGAAAAGAACGCGGGCTCAGAGGTTATCACATTGAACATATCGAACAAAAATGCCATCTCCAAAGTTTGCTCGTGCTGCTGTTGAATTTTCTGGAAAAAAATTTTGTGAAAAAGCATTCTGTCCCTATACTCACCAACACATTATTAACCATTTCCATGAGAACCTTCAATCTCGTCGCGTAGTTTTTCAGCTTCATGTCATTTCGATAGTAGTCATGTAGATTTTCAGAGATTTCAGCCAAGAATGCATCCCCGGCTTGGAGAGTTTGTCCCAGGAGTTTTCGGGATGCATAGCTCCAAACTATTTGGCACAGAGCAAAGTTTATTTCGATATCTGTGAATTCCCAGTCAATGCAAGGCCGGGACACCACGTCGAAATAGAGGATGATGTGGTTTCGGAAGCGGCTGAAACTGGGAAGGTTTGGGAGGGGATTTGGAATTTCTGGGGCCTTCTGGGGGCAAAACTGGGCTTGGAAACGGTTCAAAAAACCCCAAAAATGGCAAAATTCGTCCGAAACTGCCTTATCTTCACAGAAATTAGTCAAAAAATTAGCAAATTCTTCCTGTCTCTAGTCTTTACTTCCGATACTGATCAAAACCAATGCCACAAATATCCGAGACATCCAGTATAAACTCATCAAATCTTCCTGCCGAATCATCCGAAATCAGCATTATTTTCTCGTCGAGACACAGTTGACCAAAAACTCTCGCGGACATTGAACTCCTCTCGAATCGACGGAAAACTGCCCAGACGATTTTGAAGATTTGGAGCTGGAACATGAGAAATTACAGCTAGAATTATAAAATGCAGGTAAGTTTTTATACCATCTTCTATGATTTTTTGGTTTTCTAAAAAATTTTTTTCTACCCTTAAACTGCCCCAGACCCCCTGGCTCAGGAGTTTCCGGACCGGTATCCCCAAGCTTACCCTCTCCTGCACTGGCAGCCCCAGAAACTGATTCGAATGCATCAACCACTCGGCACACCTCGTCATAAACTCCTCCCAATGACTGAAATAGTCGTCGAAAGTCATGAACTCCTCAAATTTCGGATTGAAATTCTGTCCGGAGCGTAGTTTTTTCAATGAAAATGTCATTCGTTGAAGAGCATTTAGAGATTGGAATTGGGATGTTGATGGTGGAAGGAACTGGAAAGTAGGACATACTTTAGGTTGAAAATTAGGTCAATAGAGCTGCATATGTGCTTAAAATTGCAAGTATGCAATCCTTACCTCCTCCAAAATCGTCCTACTCCTCCTGATAATCGGTCCAATATCAATCCATCTGGCAGGTTTTTTGGTGATCGGGTGCCAAACGCAATAATCAACTCTCTCCGAAAAATTCATCGTGAGATTTGTCTGGATAAATTCCGGGAGATTGTCTGAGGGCTCCTTGGGGAACAGTTCTGAAAAATTGGGCATTTTCGATGTCGGGTCTAAAACGATCTTAATTGACCCAAATGGTTCAAATCGGCCCAAAACAGTCCAAATCAGAACTCTGGTTTGAACTGAACTAAGCTGATCAGATTTGTCTAAACGGTCCAAACTGGTCCGGACAGTCTGAATCGGACCAAATCGGTCTAAACAGCCCAAATCAACCTCAAATCGTTTTCAGATCCAATTTTCGTTTCAGATTCAGTCATTTTTGAATCACGATCCCCTCCCAAAAACTCACTTCTCTCCCAGCTCATCCCCACTTCCTGACACTTTTTTAGCCGGCAACTCTTGCACATTAATCGATGCTCCGCTACGTGGATATCACAGAATTTTGAGTGTTTCTTGCACTGGAACAGGGTTTGTTGGGACTGTGAGCGTCTGAAAATAAATCAAAATCATCAAATTTCCAGCCCGAGCTTACCTGAAAAACATTGCGCAGGCTCGACAAGTCTGCACACCAAAGTGTGTACCACAGCCATCATTTCCACATACCAAACACACTGGATTCTCGTATTTTATGAGGGATAGGGTCATTTTGTACGGCTGGAAATGGCTGAAACTTCAGGATGAATAATGAAAACCAAAAAGCGACCTTCCTGCAAAAAATCTTATCTTAAATTACTGGAAAGGTCAAAAAATTTCCTCAGAAAGATAAAAAAGGTTGCTCCTACAAGCAGAAATCACAGGTTTTTGCGGTTCTAGAGAGTGGAGACCCAGGGAAACAAATAGAAAAAGTCAGAAAATTGAGCACACGGTGAGTGAGGGGACTGTCACAAATCAGAGAAAACGAAATGTTTATTTAATACGGGAGAAGAGGGTGGCAAACTTTGTATTGATGAGTGAATAGTGTTCCAATGAACTTTGATGAGCACGGAATTGAGAAAGTCTGGGATCAAATTATTCTGAAAATGGTAAAAAAAATGGTAGAAAATTCTCTGAACACGGAAAAAATCACCTCGTGATGCTGTCTGTCTGTGTGTCTCAAGATCCGGTGGTCCCGATATACACCACTATCAGTATGTCTGTCTGTCTGTCTGTCTGTCTGTCTGTCTGTCTGTCTGTCTAGATGCCAGTCTGTCTAGATTTCTGTCAGTCAAAATGTCTGTGTATCTGTATGTCTAGATGTCTGAATGTCTGTATGTCTGTACATCTGTATGTCTGGGCATATGTATGTCTGTCTGTCTTCATTCATGAATTTCCGAATGTCCAGAAAACAAAATATTTATAACCACAAATATACATACACAAAACATAATTTCAACGAATTACACCTGTCCTGTCGCATTCTTCCCCATCATATAAATCAACTTCCCAATGCCCGTGAATCCCTCATCGATTCCCGTATCCAAACTGTAAACGTAGGACATCACAATGATCAATACTGTATGCCCGAAGAATGCTCGTTCCACATTCTTCCGGGTGACTGAGAACACACGAAGGACGTTGTTGGTGGAGCGGTTATGCAGGGATCTATCGATGATCATACGATAGTTTTCAAAGATCAACGGATCCTCGGATTCCTGGAGGATCGTGGAATTGAGAAGGACACGGGAGGTGTGCAGCATCTGGAATTTTGAGAATTAGTCTAATCGCACTTGCCAATCTTAGCACAGACCCTCCGATAACTTTTTCTTCAAAATCAAAATTGTGGGCTCAAGAAAATATAAAAATGAAAATCGATGAGGTCTACGCGTCTGAAAAGAATAATCGTGCCGCGGCTGTAGACGCCCGCTCACCACAAATGGGGCCGAACACAGGTTTTATGACCCTAGGTTAGCTAGGGTGGAGAGGGTCCAGGTTAGCCTGGTTGGAAAAAAGTAATTGAAAACTTTCAGACGCGTAGAGTTCCCCGAGATTTACATTTTCCCATAATTTTCAGACCACAATTTTGATTTTGAAGAAAGTTCCCGACCCTCAACTCACCGCCTCCTGAATAAACGCCACCGGGTACATCAACGAAAAATTGATAATGAAACAAGTGATTATCCATGCAATCAGACAGATCAAGTACAAAACTGGTGGCTTGTCAGCGAACTCCGTAATTATATAAACGGCCATTACGAATGCCAGAAGAGCGAATGCCGGTGCCCAAGTCATGAATCTTTCCATTCTCTCCGTCAGAAAATTGGCATACTCGAAAAGTTTGATTTGCCTGGCGCCGAATTCTCGGATCACTGATAGGTTCTGAACATTTTTTATTTATGAAACATGTTTTTAATGTTAGTGCTTACCGTCAATTTTTTCTCCTTATCTGCTTTCTCTAGTTCTAGATTGAAAACTTCGAATTCTCTAGTGATAGCGTGAGCACGAAGGGTGTGTATAGGGAGGAATAAGAAGTTGGAGTAACCACAAAGAATCGAGGTGATGAGATTGAGGATCCAGTACCAGGAGCTGTGTTTGGCGCTGAAAAATCAGAAAATATTGGAAAAAGATTCACATCAAACAAAGCGGACGAGTCCGAATAGGACCAAATTGACCGGATCAGTTCAGATCAGACCAATTAGGACGAATCCATTCGGACCAGGCCGAATCAGGCTGAACCGGACCGGATCAGTCCAATCTAGACCAAACAGAACTTATCGGGTCGGATCATGACTGAACCGACTTGAACAGGTCGAAAAATCAAGTCGAATCAGGATGAACGAACCAGATCACGGCGATATGGACCAAAAGGTCTAAACCAGGCCAAATCGGACAAATGGGCCGGATCAGTGAAGACGAATTTGGTCAGCACGGGACAATTATAGGTTCTAAATTGTAATAGCGCCAAAAACCCAGATATTGGCTCTAAAACTACAGTAACTCACCCCCCCCCCCGCCTCTCAAAAAAAACTCACTCCTCGAAGGTGATATCCCGATGGACTGCCAAATACACTGTAGTCAATATAAACGTCAAAAACGCAAAACAATTTGAAATAAGCGATCGTCCCCACAATATCCTATAGTCGTCTTTCTTCTTCTGACATTTTTCGATTCGCAGCACTTTCAGACTATCCAACGACTTCTCCGATCTTCCCAGACTCTGTGTCCATCCCATTTTCCCTAGTGCCATTGTCAATATGGCAGATTCCATCGATAAAAAACCGAACATTTTAGCTTCGGCCCATGAAAACGTTAGAAACTCTCCAGGCACTTGCCACAACATCCAGTAGAATCGGAAGAGTTGGAGGAGTATGATGACTACCGTAATCAGAAGGGATCCAAAGCGAATGATAGGGTTCGAGTGGGAGTGAAGGGAAAAATGGGAGAACTTGTGGAAGACATGGAAGAATCCAAAAATTCTTCTGGAGGGAATTTGAAAATTTTCAGAATTTTCAGAATTTTCCGAAGTCTCCATCTCGATAAAAACCATTTTAATATTAGGAAAAAAGAAATAATTTGAAATTAAAAAATTTGTTTCATTCTCCTCTTACAATCTCTTAGTTATATACTTGATATCCACAAAGTCACAAAATTGTGCACGTTGATTCCCCCCAGTATTTACTCATTGTGAGCCGGTGGTCGATGGGAGGGAGCAGGCGTGTGAGAAAAGAACAAAGAGGTCAACAAGAGAAATGAGAACAATATGATTTGTGTTGTTACTTTGGAAAGTATTGACACGGATCTTTTTGATCTTTGAGAATTTTGTGAGGTGAGTCATTTTCAAAATGGGGTAGTTGAGTTTTTAGTCCACTTTCGAATTTCTTGGTTTTATATTTTTCCGGGTCATGTTTGGATTTTTAGGCCGTTCCTTGGGATTTTGGGCCATTCCTTAGGATTTTGGACCATTCCTTGGGGCTTTGGACCGTGTCTTTCAGATAGTTGAGTTTCTAAGCCACAGGTGAATTAGATGACCCAGAAAATACAAGTTCAGATTGGTCTGACGGTCCACATCGGCCCGAATCGGCTCAAAACGGTCCGAGTTGGTCCAAATCGGACCGATCTGAACTAATCGGATCAGATTGTTCTGAACGGTCCAAATCGGCTCAAAACGGCTCAAATCGGCTCAAAACGATCCGAACCGACCCGAAACGGTCCAAATCGGCTCGAAACGGTTCGAATAGACCCAAGACGGTCCGAATCGGCCGAAAACGGTTCAACTCGTACAGAAGGGCCCAAATCGGCCCAAAACCGTCTAAATCGGCCCAAAAGGGTTCGAATCGGCCCGAAACGGTCTGAATCGGCTCAAAACGGTTTGAATCGGCCCAAATCGGCTCAGTTCGGCCCAAAACGGCCTAAATCGGCCCAAAACGGTCCAAATCGGACCAAAATTATCCAAATCGGCCCAAATGATTCGAATCGGCTCAAAACGGTCCAAATCGGCCAAAAATGGTCCGAATTGGCCCAAAACGGTACAAATCGGACCAAAAACTCAGATATCTAGGCGGTTCTCAAATTTCTCTGCACCGTTTGCGTTTCTAAACCGTTTTTCAGATTTTCAGGTCATTTTTGGATTTCTAGGCCTCTTTTTTGGGGCCCTTTCAGGATTTTCAGGACATATTTTTCTTATTTTTCCTGTCTCTCAAACTTCCAACTCCATATGATGTTTTGATAGTCACCAAACTCACAATTTTCCCCCTTCTATTACTATTCGTCACTATTTGTTTAAGGGGTGTGTGGAGGAGATGGTGATGGGCAACACTATGGAGTCCAAACTTGTCGAGCCTGTTCCATGTTTTTCAGGTGAGTTTTTCCCAAAATCCTTGAAATCAGCTGAATTTTCAGGAGATCTTTACACCAGCAAACCCTGTTCCAATGCAAAAAACACTCGAAATTCTGTGATATCCACGTGGCGGAGCATCGATTGATGTGCAAATATTGCCGATTGAAAAAGTGTCAGGAAGTGGGGATGAGCAGTGAGAAAAGTTAGTTTTAGGGAGGGTATCGTGGACCAAAAAAGATAAAATCTGAACCGGAAATCGGAGCTGAGACCGAATTGAATTCGATTCCGAATTGGACCGTTTGAATCGGTTTGAACCATTTTGGGCCGATTCGGGCCGATTTGGTCCGATTTGGTCCAATTTGGACAATTAGTTCAGTTCGGACCGTTTAGACCAACCTGAACCGATGAGTAATATACAACTCGGACCGGTTTGGTCCGACTTGAACCACTTTAGGCAGATTTGGATCATTTTGGGCCGATTTAGATCATTTTGAGCCGATTTGGACCACCTTGGTCCGATTTGGACCACCTTGGTCCGATTTGGATCATTTTTGTCTAATTTGCAATGATTCTGTGCCGAATCGGGTCGCTTGAACCGATTTGGACCGTTTAGGCCGATTTCGATCTTTTTAGTCCGGTTCGAACCGTTTTGAACCGATTTGGACCATTTTTCAAATAGGGTGAACTTCCAATATCTTGACTTTTTTCCAGAAAACCAATCAAAATCCCGCTCCGACATCGCTGTTGTCCCCTCAACCAAGCCACTTCCCATAGTACTCCAGGAACTTCCAGTGTCGGATCCCCAACGGGTCCTGTATCATGTACTGGACCCCACTAGCAATAAGACAGTCAGATGGATAGATATAGGACCGATAATAAGGAGAAGCAGAGAGATTTTGAAGGAGGTGAGGGTGTGAAAAAGGGCATATTTCACCTTGGTTTTTCCAGTTCCACCCACCATCAACATCTCAATTCAAA
Organism: Caenorhabditis brenneri; assembly: GCA_000143925.2. NCBI lineage: Eukaryota > Metazoa > Nematoda > Chromadorea > Rhabditida > Rhabditidae > Caenorhabditis > Caenorhabditis brenneri. Next base: position 139,571 of record GL379833.1, on the reverse strand, counting down.
TCTCTCAACGCTCTTCAAAAGATGACATTCTCACTGAAAAAGCTACGATCCGGACAGAATTTCAACCCAAAATTTGAGGAATTCATGGTTTTCGATGATTATTTTGTGCATTGGGAGGAGTTGATGACAAGGACAGCTGAGTGGTTAATGCATTCGAATCAGTTTTTGGAGCTGCCAGAGCAGGAGAGGGTAGGCTACGGGGTTAGAGGGGTTGAAAGGACGGGAAACGAACGGAAAGTGGAGGCAAACGGTATGCAAACTTGTGAACTAAGGGTTCGTGGGCAATTCGGGAGTAGAGAATTGGCAAAATTTTGCGAAAATGGTATGAAACTGCTCTAGATTCTAAAGGTCTTGCTGGAATTTCCCTTGTTTCAGCTCAAATTCTTCAAAATTGTCTGGGCTGTGTGGCGACGGTTTGAGCGGAATGCAATGTCAGCTGTAGTTTTTGGTCAACGGTGTATTGACGAAAAAGTACTACTAATTTCTGATCAAATTGCCATGAGATACAGCACTTTTGAGGTGGACTTATCAGAAATCCAGGGATATCGGATGAAAGAGTGGAGGAGGTAACTTGAGAAGTTTTATTCATCCAATTCCCAATCAAAAATACTTCCAGCATCACCCAAAAACACTTCATCGCCTACTTCGACGTCGTTGTCCGCCCCACACTCGAGTGGGAGTTCACAGATATGGAAATAAACTACGCCTTGTGCCAAATCGTTTGGAGTTATGCATCTCGGAAACTCCTAGGACAAACTCTTCAAGCTGGAGATTTATTCTTGGCTGAAATTTCTGAAAATTTGCATGATTATTATCGAAATGAAAGGAAGCTGCCGAATTATGCAACGAGGTTGAAGGTGCTCATGGAAATGGTTAATAGTGTGTTGGTGAGTAGAGAAATCAAAGTGGAATTGTCTTAGAACAGGAGAAATGATGTTCGAAAGCCTGGAAAATTCCAGAAAATTCAATCGGAACATGAGAAAACAATGGAGATGGGACTGTTATTCGACATGTTCAGTGTGGTCATTTCTGAGCCGGCGTTCTTCTCAGTTTGATTTGGAGCCAAAATTTGGACTGTAATTTTGATGTATAGTTTTTTCCTGTAATTGGTGCTACCTCGTAGCCGCATGAGCTGCTTTTCTTTGCTTAGCAGATGAGCCTCGTTTAGGTCGGATTGAACCGCAGTCGGGCAAAATTGTGTCAGATTGGGTTGAATCGGACCAGAAAAACTGGAACATGCCAAATCAGCCCGAAAGGACCGGATCAAGATCAGTTTAGTCGAAATCGTATAAGGCTGTAATAATTGCGTCAGGTCAGACCAAATCCTTTCAAACCGGACCTGGCTCATCCTGATCAGGCCGGATCAAGTTGAATCAGATTGAACGAATAAAACTAGTCTAACGTAAATCAAGCCTAACTGGACAAAACGGGTCGTATCCGGTTGAATCTTGCCAACATCTAATTAGGCCAAACGAGCTCAACTAGGGCTGAACGGACCTGCACAGGATGGATCAGATCCAATTAGGCGGAACGGACCTTGTCAGGCCAAATCTGGGTGAATCAGGCCGGACTGACCGCGTCCAATACGGAAAAGATCTAATGCGCCCAGCTTAATACGAAGTAGCACTACCCCCCCCCCAAGTTCATATGTTGTTTCACTGATCTCCTCACCTCACTGGGCAAACACTCGCCCTTCCGAATTGTGCCCGATTCTCTGACTCGCTTTTCTCTAACTCTCCACATTTTGTTACTATTTTTGTGATTTTCTGCTCCAACAACACAGTTCCTATATAAACTCCCGTGATATTCTTTTATTTTTCCTCTTCTTTTTTTCTGGAATTCAATTAATTTCTTTGGAAATGACCATCGAATACCAAAATCCAAAGTGTCTGGTATGCGGGAACAATGGAAATGGTCTGCACTACGGGGTGCAAACCTGTCGAGCCTGTGCCATGTTTTATAGGTGGGGTACGCTTTTTTATTCTGAAAATCTGAGATTTTCAGACGCTCTTTGACCCAAAAAACTGAATATCAATGCAAAAAACTGTCCAAATTTTGTGATATCCACGTGGCAGAGCATCGATTAATGTGCAAGAGTTGCCGGTTGAAAAAGTGTCAGGAAGCGGGGATGAGCAGTGAGAAAAGTTAGTTTTCAAGACGCTAACGCAGCATAGTTTGAGCCAATTTGGACCGGTTTGGGCTAGACCAACTTGACCTGGTCGGACTGATTTCAGCTGATTTTTTCTAGTTCTTATTGAATTTTTTCAGAATTTCCACAATCCGAAAAATCTGAAAAACTTGGCTCTGATCCCCAAGTAGCTCGAAATCGATATGGGGATCGTGTGATCTATGATGTGATCGACCCGGATACCGGAGTGATTTCTAGACTGATCGATGTTGCACCAATCATTAAAAGAAGCAGATTAATCATTGAGGATTACCGCCCCCTTCCCGACACCGTATCCCACCTGAACCCATTGGAAAAGTCTACATTTGCTCTTCAAAAACTGAGATCCGGCCAAAACCCTGCTCCGGAAATCATCTATTCTCTGCCATTCCGTGACTACTTCTACCTGTGGGAGCAGAATATGAGATGGTGCGCCGAGTGGTTAATGTATATGGATGAGTTTAGGGAGTTGCCAAAGCATGAGCGGTTGGAAATCTTCAAATTAGTGTGGGCTCTCTGGCGTCGTGTGGAACGCAAGACAATATCGGCGAAAATTTTTGGAAAACGATGTTTAGACGAGAAGATTCTATTGTTGTCGAACGATGTAGCTGGGATAGTGGGAAACTTCCAGATGGATGTGTCAGAGATACTCTCAGATCATAAAGGTATAACTAGGTAAGGAAGATATCCAGATATCCAGAAATACAGACAGATTTCTTCAAGCATGTTCGGTGACGAGATCAATCAATACTACCAGGACCTTGTGAAACCGTTCCTGAAACTCAATCTGACTGATACGGAGGTCACTTTTATACTTTGCCAATTAGTTTGGAACTATGCTAGTCGTCGGCTGCAGGGACAGACTGAAGCAGCTGGAGAGAAGTTTTTGGAGAAGATTTCAAATAATTTAAATGACTATTATCGGTCAATAGATAGAGAGATTATCGGAAATTATGCGGGAAGATTGGCAAATATAATGAAGATTGTGAATAATGTACTGGTGAGTTTCAGATTTGTAGGGGAGGCCCAGCCGGTTCAGAGCATCGTATCTCAGTTGTCTTAAGAGCCATCAAAACGCTGTTAAAGGTGGTAGAACATGAAAAAAAAATATTTTTTCTAAAATTTCAAAATTAAATACCTCTGGTGGGTTCGAACTCAGGGCCAGCCTGGCGCATCACCAAACACGCTACCGGCTGCGCTATGCGACCGGAAAAGCGCGACGACCAGGTTTGCCTATAAGTGCCGGAAGAGAAAAAAAGTCCCCGAAAAGTCCCCGTAGACTTTCATCTTCCACCACCTTTAACAGACAAAATGTTAGGACTGCCTTAATGAACTATTTTTTCAGTTGACCCTCAATAATTTTTTTCCAGACCCTTCAACTAAAACAGGAGAAGCTAATGGATATGGTGTTTCTATTCGATATGTTCAATTTTAAATTCTCGGATCCTGCATTTTTCTCAGTTTGAGAATAAAATTTCTTTTTTTTTCACCTGCCAAAGTTTTTTTTCGATTTGCCATTCTTAGTTCTTTCAATTAAGAGCTCCATATTAGTTTTGAACAACAGATCGTAATTTCATATTGGTCGAAATTATTACTGTTAATTCATGTGACCATGTAAAGTTACAATTAGAAGCAACTAATGGTTTTGCAATAACTTTCTCACCTGAGATGAGCAGTTCGAAACTGACTTCAATCATATTTCCCAGCACTTTCTTCTAGATTTACCTCGTACAGTACGAACAACTGTTCAGATTGAATCTTTTGTGCAACAGATTTCATCAATACTTCTCCGAATTGTATACAATTCAACCTGTTCAATAAGTTTCCAAACATGCGCGTTTCACACAAGAATTAAACCCCATCTGAGCAACACAAAAAGTGCCGAGCCCATCATCTATCACTACCTTCTAGAAGGTTCCAATCGTTCGTTTCAATACTAACTTTTGATTTTTTGTTTTTTCACGGAAAATATAGAACTGGTGTGATGAATGACATTTCTGCATCATTTGAGTTTTAAAGGGGGCCTGTCAAAAAGAAAATCGTTGGTGAGATTTTTATACCATCGGATAGAGCTCGCCGAAATACATCGAAAATCCTCTTGAAGGTATGGTCGGAAATTCCATTTTTGACCTGTTTTAGCGCGTGAAAGAAAAATCCTTCGCTTTTTTTCAGTGCAAATTTCATTTATTTTTCACGCCATTTCAAACCTTCGCCCCAACTTTTAATCCTCCGCCCAAGTGCTTTTTTGGAGTACCCTCCAGAAGAATGTCCATAACTCAAGAATCATCCATCCAAAACAAAAATGACCAACTACAAAGTTGTTTAGCGTACAATTTGTGACAACTCTCTAGTACTTTACTTTTCTCGAAAACCATTGGTCTTCGAGTTAGGAGCTTTCAAAGTGCAGAAATTGTATCAGTGCAAATTGTGAGTTATATTCATGAAAAGCCAAAAGAAATCATGTTTGGCGAAGTCGTTCGACGATTTATTCTCATGAGCAATATCCAAATATCTTTTCAAAAATAATATTATCAACTCACTTTGGAAGCTCCTAACTCGAAGACCAATGGTTTTCGAAAAAAGTCGAGTACTAAAGAGTTGTAACAAATTTAACGCTAAACAACTTTGTAGTTGATCATTTTTGTTTTGGATGGATGGTTTTTGAGTTATAGACATTCTTCTGGTGGGTACTCCAAAAAAGCACTAGGGCGGAGGATTAAAAGTTGGGGCGAAGGTTTGAAATGGCGTGAAAAATAAATGAAATTTGCACTGAAAAAAAGCGAAGGATTTTTCTTTCACGCGCTAAAACAGGTCAAAAATGGAATTTCCGACCATACCTCCAAGAGGATTTTTGATGTATTTCGGCGAGCTCTATCCGATGGTATAAAAACCTCACCAACGATTTTCTTTTTGACAGGCCCTCTTTAATGGATTTGAATAAGTACTATTGAACCGAGAAACGTACATTATTCAAATTGTGTCTTTTCAAATCAATTATTTTTCCTTGCATCCAGCGGTTCAACACTGACGTCAAACATCACTTTTTTCTAGAATGTTCCACCTGTTCAGGGCGTGTCCAAACCTGAACAACCTTGGCTCCTTCTACAATTGAATGGTGTTGCAATTGAATATCGTGCTTTGCTTCAATGAACAATTCCCACCCGCTTAACACTAGTCAACATTTGAGACCACAACATTTCTGCTTGAAAGATGAACATAAAATTAATTGTAGTCTGATGGGCTCCAGTATTTTATTATCATTACTTGTGTTCCCTTTCTACAGTTACGGTTTCCGAAAGAACCGAGTTGTTCGCGAGAAAAACACCGCAATATATCAGCTCGAGTATTATATTCATAAAAGTGTGAAAATGTCAAATTTGTTATTATGCGTTGTATTATCCACCACGTTAATAAGTATCTTTTCAAACTATATTGTGATGTTCATTTCATTCAATATTTCTTTTTTGACGGTATATATACTCGGAACGTTCCGTGAAATCAGTCAATTGATGGTGTCAATGTTAGCAGTTCAGAGGGTTTTACTGTACTTCATGCCTAGATTTGAAGAATATGTTCATACCAGTCGGTGGCGCCGCCTACGGCGGCTCACCTCCTTTTAGTTCGTCGCTGCGCTCCTCAATGGGGGGTTAATTTGCCATGCTCAACCCTATCGTTGGGCAGTGATGCATCTAAGCCTTCTTTTGAAGTTCCAAAATTTTTGAAAATTTGAACTTCCGCCAAAAATTTTGAAAACTTGAATTCCCACCAAAAATTTTGAAATTTTGAATTCCCGCCAAAAAATTTACACACTTTAAAGTTTCTGGAAATTTCTAGAAGTTTCTGGAAGGTATATCACCATGAGCTTGCCAGTTGAGTTTTCGGAATAACGTAACTACCGTAATCCTACACTAATCTCCACCATTTTTTGTTGGTGTGCTATTGGGGTCCCTTAGGTAGTACATGCAAAAAATGGAACAATTCTGAGCACTTCGAACCCGTTTTCTAGCTATTGTTGAGTCATCTGGTTACTGTAGCTACCGTAATCCTACAGTAACCCGTGCTCCAAACTTCACAGAATTGAAGCGCTCGGTGACCCATGTTCACATGCCAAATATGGGACCAAACTGTCGAGGGGTTCAAAAGTTATTCGATGATAAGCGCTGGACAGACACACAGAACTATTCCTTTAGTATATAGAAGAGATTTCCGAGAAAGGAATGAGAAATGTTTTCAACTCTCTGTCTACATTGGGCGCGTTTTACTCTCTTTACTCTATATACTTAATGGTAAAATACGACAGCATTGACTTTCTACTAAACTATGTAAGATGTCTTAAGACGAATGATTCGTTAAACAACGATCTGGATTTCAGGCGGTCGATATCACTTTAAACGCTATTTTTATGATATCCGCTCTGTTACATATTCCAATTTTACTTAGCATTCGGAAAGTCGCCTACTTAGTTTCAGTTCGGGAACATCAACCACATCGGTATATTGCATGGCAAATGATAGTGGTTTTTTTGCAGAAACTTGTAAGTTTGATATACGGTCTCGCTTTCAGATTACCTTATTTTTTCAGATAATCGGAACAATAGTTACTTGTTTGAAGCTTGATACAAAAACTGTAAGACTTAAGAACTGCGATTCGGGGTTGTTTTCCAAAAAAATTGTCTTCCAGATGATCCTATTTGCCAGAGTATATGATTGTTTTACGACGCCACTGATCATTGAAATGACGTACATTGGCTGCAATCGGCGTAACTTGTCAACTGCATTAACCTCCCTGAAAAGTTGGCGTGGATTCAGAGGGCTATGTTTTCCGTGCACAGGGTCTGCAAAAGTGGAACCATCTAATAATTTAGCGGTGATCAGTTCGACTAATATGGAATTACGATCAGCCGTTCAAAGCTGAGCTTTCAAATTTCCATTGCTTTTTTTTCCATAATATCGTGGGTAAAAAACTACTACATATGCGTTTTTCATTCCTATTCTGATTGAAGTGACATATTAGGGATGTAACAAACGAAATCTGTAAACATTTCTATCTTCCATAAAGTTTTAGAATTTGTTTAGAACTTTGTGTTGTAGCTGCTTGCCGAAAGCTCGTATAGAGAATCAATGTATTGAATTGATTGTTGAATTTTTTTTTATTTCAACAGTAGCTAACTAAAAATTGGTCAAATACAATTAGTTTGATTATTTTGAGCATATTCTCCGCACAATGTTCTCTACAAAATGGTTTTTCTCTTACTCAATAAACTTGTTACGGCACCATATTAGTTTTGAACAGCAGACCGTAACTCCATATTGATTGAACTAATCGCCTCTGATTCATGTGATAACTTATCGACCATGTACAGTGACAATTGGAAGCAACTAACAAGGCGCCAATCATGTTTTCCAGCAACTTCCTATTAGAATTTTTTACCTGTTTCATTACAAACAAATACTCTGATTGATTTTTTTGTACCACAGATTTTATTATCACTTCTCCGAGTTTCATTGAATTCCACCTGTTCAATCAGTTCCCAAGTATTTTTAGAAGGATTTATCAGATGGCGTGCGCGTTTCCCACAAAACATTTGAAATTCGATATAAATCTTTTCACCTGCTGAATAAAGAAGCCTGAGCAACTCTAACTCACAAACAACTGAAAGCTGCTGGTTGTGGTCTCCTTATATTTGTTTCAATGTATACTGAACCCAATTCATGCAACGCTAAAAATACCACCGTTACAAATATAGCGTCTTTTCCTAGTGTAATAGGTCCAACTACTTTTCTCTCATTCATTTTGTTTCCTTTTTACAGTTACGTTTTTCGGATAAACCGAGAACGTGATAAGGACACTGCAATATTTTCATTTTTGAATTATTCTTACAAAGCTGTGAAATTGTCTCATGTGACTATATACACATATATATGCATCTTGTCACTCTCGGATTGTTTTAATGGTAATAACTATGACAAAATAATGATAAGTTTTTTATCTCATCCATGCTTATGGATTCTCCTAATGCTGTGTGAAGCGAATCAGTTGTTAATATCGTTATTAGCAATTCAAAGAGTTCTACTCTACTTCCTACCCAGATATGAGAAACGTCTTCAAATTTCTGAAACTGGCATGAAAGCGATGTTCTACCTTTTTCTTATCTTTAATGTCTTTTACGCAGTGTACTTAATTAGACTGTATTGCAATGGCAAAGAATCCGCAGACCGAATTCATCTGGCAAGTTCAATTCATAGTTTTTTGGTTAATGAACTCAAATGTTCATAATATATTCTACATTCCAGACAGTCGACATCGCTTTGCACTCTACTGTCTTAATATCCGCTCTACTTTATATTCCAATTTTAATGAGTATTCAAAAAGTGTCATATTTGGTTTCAGTTCAGGAGAATCAACCACAACGTTATATTGCGTGGCAAATCGTTGTGATCTTTGTTGAGAAAGTTGTAAGGTTGATACGCCGAATTCTCCAATATCTCTTCAATTTTCCAGATATGCGGACTCTTGTTGATTGTTACCATTTTTTTAACATCATTCCCTGTAACAGAATTCGACCTTAACCTTGTAAGGTTTCAAATGTATTTAACTTGGTAAAAATAAAAATTCCAGATACTTGCTTATCTAAAAATGTTCGAGAGTTTCTTCATGCCACTAGTCTTAGAGGTGACATACATTGGTTGCAACCGCCGTAATTTCTTAACTGCCCTTACTTCTCTGAAAACTTGGCGTGGATTCAAAGCGGTGTTTTGTCCGTGGATAATGAAAACACAAGTGCAACCAGCTAACAACTTGGCAATGATCAGTTCGACTAATATGGAGTTACGTGCAGCAGCGGTTCAAAATTAAAAATAATCAATATTTCACTGAGATCATGGCTGAAAACCTACTACAGTTTGTTCATTTTGTTGTTTATTAAAGAAAAATAATAACGTTCTTCAGTTTCTTTTACGTTACGATGATCAGTTTGGTTGCGTTCTGCAGTTCAAAACAGAGGTCTAACATATTTCACAGAACTTCCTTGTTGCAGCTGTTACGCACGAGTACGATTAATAATTCACATTCATTAGTGAAAATATTCTTCCGTCACTTGCTTCCAATGAAAACCACCTGTTTCATACACAAAAATAGATTGAAAGTTTCGAAACCAAAGTGTCAATTTTTCATCTGTTCTACACCAAGCTGGAAAAAACCCGGATTGTCTAACAACTTGAAGTAGTTGCTCTTGCTTTCCTCTTGTTTCTTCGATGAACAATTCACTGAACATCAACCCTAATCAAAATTTTACGGACAATACTATCCTTACTGATAAGGTTCTATTTTGCATTCTATTGGGCCCAACAATTTCAATCTCGTTCTTATTGTTTCCTTTCTACAGTTTCGTTTTTCGGATGAACCGAGAGCGTGAGAAGGACATCGCCGTATTTCTGTTTTTGAGTTATTCATACAAAACTGTGAAACTGTCTCATGGGATTATATATGCATTGATATGCAGCTCGTTACTTGGAAATATCTTTGATGGTGAAGGACTCGGTGCAATAGCATCTCTTTTATTTTTTCCATGCCTATGGATGCTCCAAGTGATGTGTGAAGCGAATCAGTTGTTAATATCGTTATTAGCTATTCAAAGAGTTCTACTCTACTTCTTACCCAGTTATGAGAAACAACTTCAAGTCTCTGAAACTGGCATGAAAACAATGTTTTACCTTTTTCCCATCTTGAATACTGTTTACACAGTGTACTTATTTAAATTGCTTTCCAGTGGCGAAGAAACCAGAGTCCGAATTCAATTGGCAAGTTCAGTTCATATCTAGTTTTTCATGATATATTCTACATTTCAGACAGTCGACATCGTTTTTCAATCGATTGTCTTAATATCCGCTCTACTTTATATTCCAATTTTATTGAGTATTCGAAAATTGACATATTTGGTTTCAGTCCAGGAGAATCAGCCACAACGTTATATTGCGTGGCAACTCGTTGTGATTTTTGTTGAGAAAGTTGTAAGGTTGATACCCCGAATTCTCCAATATCTCTTCGAATTTCTAGATATGCGGACTCGTCTTCATTGCTTCCATCGTTCTAAACTTAACCAAAGAAACAGAAACCAATGTAATGATTCGAAACGTATTTCATTTGATCAAAATAGAAATTCCAGTTACTTGCCAATCTTAAAATTTACGAGGGTTTCTTTATGCCACTAATCATAGAAGTGACTTACATTGGTTCCAACCGCCGTAACTTGTTAACTGCACTCACTTCTCTGAAAAGCAGACGTGGATTCAGAAGTGTATGTTGTCCATGGATAATAAAAACACAAGTGGAACCAGCTAACAACTTGGCGATGATCAGTTCGACTAATATGGAGTTACGTGCAGCAGCTGTTCAGAACTAAGCTTTAAAATTTTGACTGAATTGATATTTCATTTCAGTTTTTAAAAGCTTTTGTTAGCACACTCCAATGAATTTGTTTCACTTTGCTGTTTTTGTGATGCCACATAAGACTGCAGTCTGATAAGAAGTTACATTCCAATGCTAATTTTGGTATTTCCTTTTTAGTTCCCTTTTTTGTTGGTACAGCCTCTACACAAGTGGAACCAACCAATAACTTTGCAATGGTCATTTAGTTTTTTTTGTCAAAGATCCACATGTTCAATACATCATCAACTCATAGATATTCATTTGTACCTTACACCCAATTATCTATTTACAACTCTTAAGAGTCCATCAAATTATGAAACGCAGCCATCACCAACACAATATTCGTTATCACAAAATACGCTCTCTCCACATTCTTCCGACTCACACTGAACACTTGGATCACCAGGTTCACCGTTCGATTCTTTTGTGCCCTGTCTACCATGATACGGTAGATACTGTAGATTTGTGGGTCCTTGGAGTGATGGAGGAATGGGTCGTTCATAAGGACGGGGGAGGTGTGGAGCATCTAGAAGAGTGCAACGAGACTGTCCGAAGCAACATTTGGTGAAAAATTGACAAAAAAACCAATAAGTGATTCAACGATGATCAGTTCGATTGCTTTCAGCAGTTCAAAACAGAAGTCAAACATATTATACAGCACTTCCTTGTTGCAGCTGTTACGTACACGAGTACGACTAACAGTTCACATTTAGTGAAAATATTCTTTCGTCACATGCTTTTATGAAGAACAACCTGTTACATATGTATAAATAGATAAAAAATTTACAATGTCCGAATGTCAACTTTCCACCTGTTCTACACCAAGCTTAAACAAACCTGGAGATTTCAATCAACTTAAAGGAGGACTGAAGCCACATTTTTTTTTATTTTTTTTAATTTCATTTATTATCTTCTCTTCTTCACGTTTTCCTTTTGACGCATATGACAAAAATCGCTCTGAAACGAGATATAAAGCTCCAAAGTACAAAACGTTCTCTTTTCCCACGTGGAGTACACGAGGGACGTAATGCGTTTTTGCAAAGGAGAAACTGTTTCTGATGCGTTTTTTTGTACTTTTTCCCGTTATTTTTTC
>GL379833.1:89433-127614 GCA_000143925.2 Caenorhabditis brenneri | reverse complement strand
TTTTTGCAAAGGAGAAACTGTTTCTGATGCGTTTTTTTGTACTTAGACCGTTATTTTTTCTGTATTTTTCTTCCTTTTATGACTTTAGAGCAAGAAAAAATAATCAGAAAACAAGAAAAATAAAAAAAACGCATCAGAAACAGTTTCTCCTTTGTAAAAACGCATTACGTCCCTCGTGTACTCCACGTGGGAAAAGAGAACGTTTTGTACTTTGGAGCTGTATATCTCGTTTCAGAGCGATTTTTGTCATATGCGTCAAGAGGAAAACGTGAAGAAGAGAAGATAATAAATGAAATAAAGAAATAAAAAATGTGACTTCAGTCCTCCTTTAAAGAAGTTGCTCTTGCTTTCCTCTCGTGTGTCTTCGATGAACGATTCACTAAATATCAACCCCAACCAAAACACTACAGACAGTAATTTCCTTACTGATATAATTATATTTAGCGTTTTGGGCCCAACTACTTCACTCTCATTATTCTTGTTTCCTTTCTACTGTTACGTTTTTCGGATGAACCACGAACGTGAGAAGGACATCGCCATATTTCTGTTCTTTAGTTATTCATACAAAACTGTGAAACTGTCTCATGGGATTATATGCATAATAATTTGTGCCAATTTATTCATGCATTTCTTTGGTTCTCAAATAGGTGCATTTATACTTGCTTCATTTGCATGGCTACTTTTCATGATGTGTGAAGCTAATCAATTGTTGCTGTCGATAATAGCAGTTCAAAGAGTTTTGTTGTATTTTTTACCAAGTCATGAAAAACATTTACAACTTTCTGGAACTGGTATGAAGACATTATTCTACTTATTTCCCATATTGAATACCTGTGTCACAGTTTATCTAATACTTAAAGTTGGAGAAGAAACGTTCTTACAAATTCATTTGGTGAGTCTTTTTCAAAAAAAAAAAGGTTTCTTCTGACCATACTTGTGAAATCGCGGGGTGGCCCGCTCGGCCCGCACTGAGAAAATTTTTTGAAAATTTACCCCAAAATTCCGGAAAAAAACACAAAGTTTTCAAAAATTTTCAATTTTTCGCTGATTCGTGATTTAAACCAATCAACCTACTCCCAACATGCAAAATATGTGACAGTTACACAAAACAGACTAAAATCAACTCATTTTTCGATTTTGAAAAAATGAAATTCAAACTTCGCGGTAACTGGCGGGCCGAGCGGGCCGGGCTGGGCTGATGAAATTGGTCATCCGGCCCGGCCCATCACGAGTATGCTTCTGACTGTTGAATGAAAACCTTCTATTTTTCAGATATTCAATTTTGTGTTGATCGCTATCGTCTTGATTTCAGCATTATTATACATTCCAATATTGATAAGCATTCGAAAATTGACCAATTTGGTTTCAGTTCAGGCGAATCAACCACAGAGATTCATCGCATGGCAAATGACTGCGATTTTTGTAGAAAAAATTGTAAGATTGACACTCTGACAGCCTCCCAGATAGCTTTGATTTTCCAGATTTGTGGATTCCTATCGATCTTTGTAATTTCGCTTCATCCAAACTTTGAAGGCAATTTCGTTCTTAACCAAGTAAGGTTAAAGATATTTTCCAGTTGGTATAATAGAAGAACATTCAGAAAATCGTAGTGTTCAAATTTATAGACGCTTTTTCGCTGCCTTTAGTCATAGAACTGACATACATTGGTTCCAACCGCCGTAACTTGTTAACTGCACTCAGTTCTTTGGAAAGTTGGCGTGGATTCAGAAGTGTATGTTGTCCGTGGATAATGACGACACAGGTGGAACCAGTTAATAACTTGGCGATGGTCAGTTCGACTAATATGGAATTGAGATCAGCAGTTCAAAACTAATGACAAACTAATTTTGTTTCCACTGTTCATATCATATTTTCTTACTTTCGTGGAGCTTCGTACCCAGACGTTTCGTTACTTTGATGGTTTCCAATTATTAGTTTCGTAGTTTCGAACGTTTTAGTTCTGTACATCATATTTTCCTAGTTTTTCATTGGAGTATGTTCCAGTTGCTGAACGTTACTGTTTCAAAGAGCCGACTTCTCTGACCCCTTTCTTGCACTTTGTAGACCTCTTCCTGTTCAAAACAGAAATTCATAAATATTTATTTGTACCATACACCAAACTTGTTCGCAAAATGGATTCTCAAGAGTACATCAAATTATGAAAAGCGGCCATCACCAACACAATATTCGTTATCACAAAATACGCTCTCTCCACATTCTTCCGATTCACACTGAACACTTGGATAACCAGGTTCACCGTTCGATTCTTTTGAGCTCTGTCTACCATAATACGGTAGGTACTGTAGATTTGTGGGTCCTGGGAGTGATGGAGGAATGGGTCGTTCATAAGGACAGTGGAGGTGTGGAGCATCTAAAAAAACTGGAAAATAGGGGTTGTCCCAAAAAAAAAAAAAAATTACCGCTTCCTGAACATTGGCTACCGGATAAAGAAGGTTTGAGGAGATGATAATGCAGCATATCATCATTCCAATCAAGCAGACGTAGTAGTAAGTGGGCGTGTCGGCGCGGAGACTGGAATTTAAAAAATTAGGACCAAAAGAGCTTTTCAAATCTACTTCGTCACCAAAAAAGTCACATTGGTCAGAGCGGTAAGGATCAGGAAAGGGGCGGAGCTCATGAACCCGTCTGGAATTTTAAATTTTCAGAAAAATATTCATCAAAAATTGGAAATTCTTACGCAATCTCCCAGTGATTCTATTGGTGACCTCGAACAGTTTGATTTGACGATCCGCGAATTTTTGAAGGGTTACTGGGTTCTGGAACTTTTTTAGAAGTTTGGTTCAAACGGCCTGCGAGGAAAATCGGTCCAAACGGCCCCACTTGGGCTATAAGGGCCGATTCAAGTCGGGAAAAAAAATCCCAAATCGGCCTAAATCGGCCCAGGGCCTAAAAAATGCTCACCACAAGATCCTTATTCTTCGAGGCCTCTTCTAATTCCACATTGAATACGTGGAACTCTCGAGCCATGGCATTGTGTAGAAGGCCGTGAACTGGAAGATAGATGAAGTTGACGTAGGCACACAGGACCATAACTGATGCGTCAAAGTAGAAGTACCAGGAGGATGTGGTTATTCTGAATTGATAATTTTTTTCCAAAAACAAGAAACCGAAAAAAAGATACGCTTACGTTCCAAAAATCACAATCTTCTTGTACAACAAGAATCCGGCGCTTCCGATGAAAAATACAAGAATTGGAACTTTCAGAAGGAAAGTTTTTAGCCGGAGTCGCGAGTACTCGTCGTATTTTGCGTGGTAATGGGTTACCTAAAATTTTTTTCGATTATTTTTTTTTGGGAACCCAAATTCGGGACATTCCTTACCCTCAAGGCTTTGAGCCGT
This sequence comes from Caenorhabditis brenneri, assembly GCA_000143925.2. NCBI lineage: Eukaryota > Metazoa > Nematoda > Chromadorea > Rhabditida > Rhabditidae > Caenorhabditis > Caenorhabditis brenneri. Next base: position 124,254 of record GL379833.1, on the reverse strand, counting down.
CCCATTCCTTCCTCAAAAATCTTCATGGTTCCCTTGGAAGTCATAAAGTATAGAGATATGACACAGGAAAAGGACTCCATAGAGATAAAAGCGTACATGTTTCGTTCCGCCCAGCCGAAGGAGAGGAGCTGGAAAAGGAGAACTTGGGAATGGATTTTGGGGTGAGAAATTGAATCATGGAGTACTTGGCAGGCAAGCTGCTTAGAAAAATGGCAGCTTGCCAGCAAAATAGGTAATCAGCCACTGGAATAGGCAAAAATGGCGTGGTTACCGTCTGTCAGGGCCGGAACTGGCTTGAATTGGACCGATTTGGTTCAAATTGAATAAAAAAACTATTCAAAGTTCAAAAATCGAAGTGCTCACCTTGACATCAATCTCATAAAACATCCACCACGCCCGGAACACCATCGACAAAAAACTGGCCAACGAGAACAAGACAAAAATGAATCGAAACGGCCCCTTTCCACAATTATACGGCGACAATTTCCATACATATCGATAAAAACCAAAAATATTTGGAGTAGAGAGGGGAAGGTCTTCAGGTATAGCGGTCATTTTTTTTGTAAAAATGGGAAAAAATACTAAAAATGGAATACTAAAAAATTGAATTAATCCGTGCTAAAATACATTTTTATGGCTGATTTATTTTCCCATTCGCCTCTTTTTCACACCCCTTCTTGCCACAGCACAAAGACAGAGAATAGGTCACAATTTACCAAGTTTTGTCTGGCACTCTCCTCTTTTTGTGTACTATTTCCCTATATTTGTTTATTGGGGAGTGATAGTGACTAAGAGCAGAAAGTTGAAAAATTTATAATATCGATCAGAGAATCAAGCAGAGAAAAATTTTGATCTACAAATACGAATCATGAACTTTTTTTGAGGTATTAGTCACTCGTTGAACGCGCCCCCGGCGCTTCGGCAGTGTCGTTTTTCAATCCTCTACAAATATCCCTCCATACATGCCTAACATGCTCAATACCCCTTGGTGTTAGATGAGTTGTCGTTGTAAAATACGACAAGCCATTTTTGTCGAAAAACCGAAAGTTTTGAGACTCCTCATTCCAAAATTCTGGGTTATAATCCACCAGGACACATTTTCCATTGCAATCCTCTAGGAGCTGGGTGTACCGACGACGAGCCGTTTTGTAGAGGGTGTGGTTGACTAGGAGGTCCTAAACAGAAGCTGGAAAACTATAGAATTACTTTTGGAAGCGACTTACATCGAAAATCTCCAAAGGTTTCCCATTTCGAATCATTGGCACGATTTCCTCAATATATTCTATATTCGGGCGGGGCATTGCATGCAAAATATATAGCTTATAACGGATGTTAGCTATGAATTTTTGCATTTGTTTCTTCATAATTTGGTAGATTGGGTCGAAATTCGGTGGTGAGGGGTCCCCAATTGTAACGAATCTGGAAGCATTTTCTACATTTTCTAGGGAAAAATACAGGTCTCAGGTGTCAGTGTTACCTAGTAAACATGAACACATAATCCGGTTGTTCTTTCCTGATATGGTCCTCAAAATCCGTGAAGTTGGATTTACAGACATCGCTAAGGCGAGTGGGGTAGAGGGGTTCACAAGCTGGAAATCATGTTATTTTAGCGGTTTCGAGGCTGCTACATGCGGAATTAGAGTTTCTTGTTGTGTTACTATCCTAACAGCCCTGGTAGAGGATCCGAAGTTTGGTATTTATAATTGAGAGGACAGTGCTACCCCGCATTAGAACTGGCCGCGTTAGAATGGTTCCGTATTAGAACGGTCCCGCATTAGAACTGGCCGGATTACAACCGGGTACTTACGAGGCATCGGATAACTCGTATCTTCAAGGAAATGTATAAAACTACATAGTCATAGTCTACACAAAAATTTACCTCACGGGAAATATCCATCTTTTTAGGTGTTCGAGTGACGGGATTACCTCTACTAAGTATTGTTTATGGTCCTCTAAGTCATTTTGACTAGGTACCTCTTACCTGACGCCGCTCCTTGCACCATAGTCCTAGCCAAATGCCCACACTCCTCATGGAACATTGAAGCATGATTTGCAGCCCAACTATTCCCTATTATCATGATTTTCAGGTCACCAGTCAGACCCTTTTTGGAGTGTGTACACCACCCAAATGGGGTGTTCACACCCTCATAGTGGCAAGTGGGAACGAATAAGCTTTGATAGTCGTTGAGGTTCCATTGATGGTTAAGACGAGCGACGTCGTCTGAAATTATATTCGTTTTTGGTGGGGTTAGAAGGCTTGAAACCTACCTAAGGTGATAGTGGAGTTATCATAGCTACCGTAATCGCTTCGATTACCAAGCATTCGGGTAATTGATCCATCCCGGTTGATCAAAATTGCACTCAGAATAAACAAAAGTGAGCTGAGCACCCCGATGACAGTTAGGGATTGTTGTAAGTACCTTTTTTCAAATGTTTCATGGATTATGACGGCAAAGACTATTGAGGCAAGAAGAGCAAAGAGCAGAGCTGGAAATATTTTATTCTGGAAATCAGTATTCCCCTCCTACCAGTGCAGTCCTCATCCCTTGTCAACTTCCAATACGCATAAATAGGCCAATGCACCAAATAAAGAGCATAAGAAATGTCGCCAAAATAGACCAGAGCTCGAGTTGATAATAATTTTTCGTCAGTCCCAGAGAAAAGGATTAACAAGCCTGTGGAGATCGTGGTGAGGGGTCTGGAACTAGAATTCGTTGTTTTTTAGACGTTTGAGACTCACCGCACAATTTTGGAATCCAGTGGGATAGGAAAAAATAGAAGTCCAAAAACCAGAAAAGCCGGGAAAATCCTGTAGCTGCTTTCCTGGGGGATCTCATCATTTTCATCGGTTTCCAGCAGCTTTTCAGTCTCCAAATCCACATTTTTGATGTCTACAGCTGCCAGGGGACTAGAATAGAGTTGAACAAGAAAACCGATCAAAAACTGCCAAACCCTTGCGAAAACACTGTTGAACGCCGTTGAGGGAGGGACAGATAACGAATAGATGTAAGAGGAAGTACCTGAAATTTTTTTTCAGTCTTTTGGTTAACTGGAAAAGGGGCGGAGCCAAAACCAAAGTGGACCATCGTGCTCAGGGGATCTTATATTGCTACTGTTTGAAATTTCAGCCAATTCTAGAATTCCTAATGACATCGAGTTCTGACGGCGCTTTCAAAAAACTACACAAAATTCGAAAGCCTGGACTGGATCTTATAGGAAAATGCTTCCTCTCGATTCGATAAAAAAATATCAAAACAAAACTTACCTAAACTAATATAATAGCAATATTGAAATTTCACCGAACCCCGCTCTCCTAGAATATACACCAAAGGAATGATCGCATAAAACTGCACTTCTACTGACAATGACCAGGTATGAGTGAAGATATCGATTGCGATGGATAACTGAAAACTTGATTTTTGAGTTTTTCAAAACTTATTTACAAAAAAACCATCTGAAAATAATCCTCCTCCGCTGTCCTGGCCCTATTTGACATGAAAGTCAAGGCTCGCGCTCCAGATTGTTGATTGGGTTTCCAGGAGACTTGAGGGAAAAATAAGTAAAGGCTGGACATAGCTAAGAGAATTGTTATTAAGTACAGAGGAAAAATTCTCTTGAGACGCTTGGAGTAAAACTGAAATATTAGAGAGGGTCCTGAAGGAGATTTTTGAAGGAGCATGCACATCAGGAAGCCGGATAGGACGAAGAATCTAAAAAGTTGCTTGCCTTCAGAGCTATCAAAAAGTGATCAACTAATAAAATGTTTATCGATAAATTTGAAACATTTCATCAGTTAAAAACTTTTTGATAGCTCCAAAGATAAACGAGATATGCTGCTCTGAACATACAGTATTGGGTATATATCGCCTCACCCAGTACTAGATGTTCTAAGCAAACTATCTCGGTTGGTTTTGAGAATTCCAAAAAGGGATCAACTGAAAAAATGTTGAATTATAAATTTTGAACATGACATCAGTTGAACACATTTTGATAGCTCTAAAGATTACTGAGATATGCTGCTCTGAACAGGTAAAAACTCACATATCAACACCCAAATATCCATTTGGCACCAGTTTCGGAAGGAAATGGAACCCAACCACTGAGATAATGGCAATGCCTCTAATACCTTGAAGATCTTTTCGCTTTTCTGATTTTGTTTTGGACATTTTTTGAAGAATTGGAAAATAGGATGCTCTTGTGTACTGGAACCATAAGAATGAAGAGGGGGGGGGGGGGGTGAGCTGAGCAAACGTTGGCCACTGGTGATTTGATTTTTTGGGTGCATTCATTTTTCGATTGTGGTGAGGGTAAACATGATTAGTATGCAAAAAAGTGGATTTGGAGGGAATTTTTGTTTTTGGAACTGAATTTGTCTAGTTTTTTTTTTCTGAATTCACCACGTTGGCAATGCATCGTAAATAAATGGGCGGGCCAGATATTCAGATGAAGATTTCCAGACTTTCAGGCTCCAGTAAGGGCTGGGAATTTCAGAATCCACTCACAGAAGCATCTACTTTCAGACCACCCGTTTTTAGGATATTCCTAACCCACATGAGAAAAACATTTCCAATTTATCCAATTTTCCTTTTTTTTTTCCAGCCATATTTTTTTTTCCAGCCATATTTTTTTTCCAGCCATACTACTTCAGTAAAACTGCACTTTTCCTACTGTTTGCATACCTTCTTATCACTCTACATTCTCCTGTCTGCGATCGTATTTTGTAATGTCTAAAGATCATCCTATCATCAGTAGAAAAAGTTGATAAGATAAGCCTAACCGGCGACGAAATACTTTACTGTTTTAACGGAAAAATTCGATGTTGGGTGACGATTGAAAATCAGTCTGAATCAATTTTTAGTAAGTTTTTTCTTGGAAATTTTATAACTTTCTTAGTTTTTTGTTCCTGTAGTTTTCAGTTTTTTTCTGTAGTTTTCAGTTTTTTTTGTAGTTTTCAGTTTTTTACCAAGCTAGGGGAAAATCGACTTGAAATAATCTTGTCTACTTTGTATAAAGTACTGAATAATGCCAAAAGTTTTTGAAATTAACCAAAAAATGGTTTTGTTGGGGCTAAGCTGTCTAGGTTATTTTCTACAATTTTTGACTCAAAATCGCTAGATTTTTGATCTTAAAATCCTATTTTTAACCACTTTTTCCTGGTTCCCAAGCACTTCTTGTTGTGGTTGTCTGGTCTGCCACCTAGTTATTTATATACATATTCTTTTATACTATAGTGATCTCTGTCTTGACTCTTTTTCCATGGTTTTTAGTTTTTTTTCACCCATTTTTTTGTGTTTTGTGGTTGTTATCTCATCTTTTGATACCCCTACTCCAGTTGACCTTTTTTCTATTACACTATGGGCCGAGGGGGGGGGCTACTGGACAACAACTGGCGGGGGGTGGGCTAAGGGGAGGGAAATATAAAACAACTGGGAGGATTCTCGGAATATTGGACTGATTTTCTCAATGTTATGCAACTTTTTTGGTATAAAAAGGGATTTTTGGAGGTGAAACTCAAAGAGAAATTTTAAAAAAGCTCAGGACTCTTGGAAGAGTTTCTTTGGACTTTGAAAAATATTTTTACCCGAGTTTTTTCCTTGCGTGATCTGTTGCAATTCTTTCCCCGACTTTTTTCTTATCACTGAAAATTATTTTCATTTCCTGTCGATTTCCAGCCAATGGACCTAGTCATCAATCCCCCTCAGGAGGTGTTCAACCAACTGGTCACTCTGACATCTACTACTCATGGCTGGGCCCATCAGTTCTACGACTACAAATACTACAAAGACGCATATGATGGATTTTGGTTTGTGGCAGTATTGGATAAGAGTAAAGGTGGGAAAAATGGTTTTTCAGTAGTTCTGGAGGTGCTACCCCGTAGTAGAACTGACTGTCCAGAGCAGGCAGAATAGGACCATGCAAATTCAATGAAGACAGTTCAGGCCATATGAGCTTGACAGGCCAAAAAAATCAGATTAGGCCAAATCGGTCCAAATCCGGCCACGCTGACTTAGCCAGATGAAAAATCCTAATTCTTTGTACCGCTAGATCGGACCGATTCGGGCCAAATCGGGCCATCCAACTGGACTAGAAATGCCCAAATTGGGAAACGGGCCAGATCCATCAGACTGAATTGGGTAAGACTGGCCAGACTGCCCATTTTCAAAACCGTTCAAAAAACCCAAAAGCTCTAAATTCATCTTTTATTTTTAGGACCAACTGAAAACTTTGTTGCCGGAGGTCTTCTATGCCGATGGGACGTCAAAAATGGATCCCCACTCTACGGAATCGGCATGTTCTACACCAAGGAAGAGTACAGAGGAAAAGGACATGGGAAGCCAGTTTTTCAAAAGATGATGGACATTGTAGGAGAAGATAATTGCGTTTTGACTGCGGGTAAGATAAATAAAGCGGGTGGAAAATTACATTCAGGATATTTCAGCCGTGGACATGTCTCAAAAGTACGCCGACGTGTTCGGCTTCACCAAAATGCCACCATATTGGCATCTGGAGGCGGAAATTCAACCGGGGAAGGTGAAAGTTCCGGAGGACTTGAGTGGGGAGTACACAACGAAGGTGAGTGGCTTAGGGGGCAAAAAACCGGGGTGTAGGTTCCTAAAATTGCCTAGATTAGCCTAAAAACTCAATTTTCTCAAAATAATTATTCCAGAACTGGAAAGAAGTGGACGAAAAGGACCTGGAAGCCTATGACCTAACCATTTGCCCAAGGGACCGGAAAAAGAAAACTAGGCTGTGGTTTGAGCAAGATGAGGTGTATGCTAGAGTGAGAAATTTGGCGGGAATTCAAATTTATCTTATCTATATTCCAGGTTGCCTTTGACTCTTCCCAAAAGATCGTTGGCTACTGTGCCATCCGTGTCGTCAGCCTCAACCGACTCTGTGCCGCTCCCTTCTACGCTGAGAACCCAGAAGTGGCTGCTAGGCTACTGGCGGATATGACCAAAGAGATTCCGAATTTCAAAAAATTCGACAAACTTATCACCTGGTACCCGGCTATCAATGAGAATCTGGAGAAGCTTCTGTCAAGATTTTTCCCAAAAGACGCCTTCCATATCAAAGTGGACTTCCGAACCCAGTTCACTAAAGAGTTCATCGCGTCGAGGGATGATGTGGTGTACTCGGTGGCGTGTAGTACTTTTCAATTCGTTTGATCACTTTTTTTGATAGATAAATTTCATTTATATAATTTTATTAATCAACTCGGAGATCACTTTCACTTTCCCCAGGAACCCCTCGTTTTCGTCGAATGTTCGGTTCCGGTCACAGTTGGACATTCCGTATTGAGTGACCTAAAAAAATTGTCTTCTTCTGAAATTTTGCTTCGAGACCCACCATTTTCCCAAAATACTTCCGATGATCCGTGATCCCTTTGCCAAGATTCGCCACCGTCATATGCAGTCTGTCGGAGCAGAACATTTCCTCTCCTTGACTCCCATTACACACAATATACTCGGCGGTCTCATTCATTCCATGGGGGTACCATACCTCTACTCCATGGTGGTATGGTCCTGTTCGGCTCCTTGGATCACATGGAAGGTCGGCTCTCGGCCAGTAACGATAGTCTTTGTGGCAAGGTGGCAAGTGGGCAAGGACATCTACTCCGTTGATAATTCGGAAGCTGAAAATGTAGTTTGTAGCTTTTGTAGCTTGTAGTTTGCCTACCTATACTTGACAAACCGATCAAAGTTCTTGGCGAAAACCAAGTTCCCTGTCCGAGGCTCCGCCAATGTCACCACTTTGACCTGTGAACTGTTCCGGACACCATTCAAAACTGTCTCAAATGCCGAAAGAGCGGCAAGGGAGCCTCCAAGAGAGTGCCCGGTAAAAATGACATCATGGTTACTGTAGTTGGAGTGGATCAGGATTTGATGGATTTCTGGCCAGATGAAGTTGTGAGTCATGGAGAAGTAGGCGTTGATCTGAAAGTAGAAATCACAAAAGTTACAGAGCCTGGCCCAGATCAGAACAGAGACCTGGTTACGGGACCTTGCTTGTACCTTGATTCGGCAAAAATCAGGGATATAAATATATGAAATTGTAGAGCGAAAAATTTTCTATCGAATGGTATAAATTTCATATAGGGGTGTATCAAAAATTTTCTGTCAAAACTAGGAAAAGTTCAGAATTTCAGTTCTTTCAGCTTATTCTCTGATACAACCCTATATGAAATTTATACCATTCGATTGAGAATTTTTCGCTCTACAATTTCATATTTTTTCATGTCTAGAGTTTTCAGGGTCAAGGCCCTCAAATGGTCAAAAAACAGAATTACCTCCCCAAGACCGTGAAATGATGTATCCGGAACGAATGCGCTCATGGTTTCGAAGAAGAATTGACTCATTGTACGTGTTCCACGGATCGCCACGACGACTTGTTTGGTGGGGAGCTCAACTGGAATTTCTTCATTGATTGCTTGTGCAATATCGATTTTCAGTAGAAAAAAACTCACACAATGCAAAAGTACAATCACTATTCAAATAGTCACACCTCACGAAAAAATGATTGATGAGCTTGGGCCGGATCTCCGGATTTTTGAAGGCTCTGGAACTTTTTTCGTGGACTGCACCTTTCAAAGCACTCACTTCTCTAAACAAAACCTGGGCTCCGTATTATGCACCGCCGCCACCAGCTCGAACAGCACCCGAGCCTCCGTTTCGTTATAAATCCGATCCGCATCGGTGAAAATAGCCGAAGAAACATTGATGAAAATTGAGAATGTGATGAAGAAGAAGCTATTCATTTTGAGAAATAGAAATGACGAGAAAAATTGAAACAGAAACACGTTTATTCTCAACAAATTTGTACATAAAAAAAGTAAAGAGGGCAGGACAATTAACGTTTCTTTTTTCCAAAAACGCTACTTACAAGGGACAAAACCCCAGTTTTTGTTGGAGGACCCTTGAAAGTCATCGATGGGTCACAGCCTCCTTTTCCGAATGCCGGTACCTCAACTCCAAAATAATTCCGATGATCCCAGACTCCCATTGTTGTGTCATCCAGATCCACCTTTGGACCGTTTGAGCAACTGAAATCCTCGTCTTTGGGGAGCCCCGTACAGATCATATAGGGACTTCCTTGTGTCATATTTCCGGGGTACCAAACTTCAAGAGCGTGGTGGTATCCTCCATTAGTGCTCACTGGATCGCAAGGCATGGATCCGTCACTTCCTGCTGGTGGGGTGTAGGAGAGGTCTTTGACGCAGGCGGGGAGATGGGGAACAACGTCGATGGCGTGGGTAACGCGGAAGCTGGAATAGGGAAGATGGGATTGGTGGGCTTTTATTGCTTATAAGTTACCTGTAAGGCACCAACTGATCGTAGGCGTGTGAGAAATCCAAGTTTCCAACGCGAGGCTCTCCAAATGTGATCACTTTGATTTGATGGCTCATTCGGAGTCCTGGAACATCTTACTTGATATTTCTTATTGTCCCCGAATTTCCTTACCATCATGAACAATCCTCGGTGCAGCCAGCCCAGCCAGTGCTCCTCCCAATGAGTGCCCTGTTACATACACATCATAGTTTTGGTACTGGGGGATACTCAGAGCATCTTGTACGTATTGCCAAGTTTTCTCATGTCCAGATCGGAAATATGTGTTAACCAATCCCATTCCATAAAAATCTGCGCTAGGTTTCAGCGTTGTCCAGCCTTCCAGAAGGAGTTGACTCTGGAAATAGTAAATTTGAGCGATTTGAAACTCTGAAAAAAAACTTACGTTAGTCTTGGTGCCTCTGAACACCACAGTGATTTGCTGAAGAGCATCTGAGACAACGATGTATCCAGCACATGGGTTCCCGATAAAATCACATCGAACCGAGAATGAGGTGAGGAGGGTTTGGTTTTCAGTCGGGGAGAAGGTTCTGGAATTTTGTTTCTTATTTTAGCGGACAGTTAAAAGTTCTCTCTCTCTCCAGTTCTCGGATAGCCATAACAAGAATGACGCCAAAAAAGAAAACAGAAGATCCTCGGGAACTCAAAAAATGACCGAGGTTCCCAAAAAAACCATCAGCAACCCAAAAATCTTACCTCTGCAAACACGGAGTAGCATCTAATGAATACGCGGCCGCCGCCAAATTCAACAGCATTCTCGCCTCCGTCTCATTATATTGGGCATCTTCCGGACCGAAAATTCCATGTACCCCCAGCACTAAAAATGCTAAAAACACTAAAAACCTTAGCATTTTTCCAGGGAATCTTAGAATTTTGGTCAGAATCTACCAAAAATGAGTGAGACGAATGGCACTAAGGAAACGATTCTTCGGGGGGTATATTACGGGGGGTAAGTGTAAATATACACTTAGAAAATTGAGAGAGAAAGTGCAAACAGAATGCTCATTTGTTCACTTTTTTCGTAGTTTTTAGCGCGGAAATAACAGAAGATTTTGAGAAAAATGTTATAGACTACATTGGTTTTTTGGTTACCCGGGTAAACGGGAAGTCAATAATGAATGGGGTTTATGATAGAGTAAATAGGGGGCAGAAGGGGGAGGTGGGATTAATGAATCAAAGAATTTATTTCGAAATTTCAAAACCGAAAAAATGATTCATTGATAAAATAATGGGTAGCCCTCAAAATGTTTTCATTGGAAGTTTTCCCCAAATTTTTGAGGCACCCTCTGGTCAATCCCCGGTTTCCTAGCCTTGATATTGCCAAAACTGGGGAAGTAGATATATGAAAATGTGATGGAAAAAATTCTCTATCAAATGGTATGGCGTAACATGGTTATTCCCATGTCTTATTTTGACCCGGCCAAGATTCAATACTAACACCTTGGTTCCAACTTCCAATCTTTTATTCATAGTAAAATACTAAATAGATAAATAATAATTAAATACAAATATAAATAGGAAAGAATATAAATAGAAGAGGAAGGTGGTCCTCACATTCCACCAGCCTGCACACACCCAAGACTGTCCAATCCTCCCTCCTTCTGCTCTTCTCTTCTCCGCGCAGGGCGGTCCGTCCGCCCACTATTACATCCTTATTTTCCATGAGTCGAGCGCCCTCGCTCGAACTTGATCCAGATCCATTCGATCCTATCCATAATCATAATTTTCCGAGTTTGTGTTGATGACAGAACCGTTGTTGAAGACTCGAATTGATTGTAGGTAGAACATTGATGTTGAAGTGCTGGCGTGAGGCGAAGGGCATTGACTTGGTAATGTGTTGAGGTGATCGTAGTTGTTGTTGTGACGAATGTGTGTGGTGTGAAGACTGAGTGGTATGAGAAGAACCGAAAAAGAGTACATGTGAGAAAAGAATAGTGTGGAGAATTAGAAAAGATTTCAGATAGATATATTGAAAATTTAGTTAGAAAGAAAGAGAATATCCTGAAAAGGGTGATTGAACATTTGTAGAGGGTCAGATGGGAATAGGGTTTTGGAGTATAAACATAAAAGAGTGACTGAAAAGTACGGAGATAACATAAGTGATTCTAACATAAAAATATAGGAATTTGAGAAAGAGAGAGAGAGAGAGAGATAATACAAAAGAAGTTATACAAACAATGAAATTAAATAGGCATATTTCAGTTTCCAAATAATATTGTACATACAAAAATAAGTGATTGAAAAGCCATAACATCAATTGAAACAATAATAGAGAAAAAAAAATCCCAACATCACCATTTTGCTCCGATCTTTGCAAACTAATGATTTCCACTGCATCCTCCCATCAATCCGATTACTTTTTGATAATATCTTCTGCTCGCTTGCGGCCATCGATTTTCAATCCATTTCTTGATTCGCTTGTGTAGATCCAGTAAAATTTGTAGACAGCATTCAAAGACTCCCATGTCGCGAAATGATGTTGTTCTCCGTCCACCATGACTGTTCTTTCGATCAGTTGAGGCGGTTGTTGATGTTGTTCGGGTGTGAACAGATTTTGATGTCCAGGACGTTCATATTCATGGCGTTCCTCGATAGTAGTGAAAATATTGTCACGACGTTGGGCACATTGAATCATGGATATGGCTTGTTGTTGACGCTCAATGAATAATGTATTGTGATAAAACGAGTCAGTGCAGTGATAAGGGACGAATATTGGAATCAGTGTGATGTGGTCTACAGGTTTGAGATAAGATAGAAGTCGGTTGAAAAGTATTGTGAGAAAATGTTATGACTTTATGACTCGAAGGAAGTATTTGAGTATTGGTTCATGTTTTTGAAGAACCAAAAATTTGAATTTGAAATTGAAGAATGTGAAACTTATGGAAATTTTTAGTATTTTATAAAGAAAGTTGAGAGAGATTTTTTTTTAATTGGATGTTCTATAATTAGATATGGATTATGGGTACGTGCGTGAAGGAAATTGGAATTTGTGTGTGTTTGTTTGTTTGTTTGTTTTTTTTTCTAGTTATGAACTGATTGTAAGTAGAAGAAGATTTTGTGATTAGATAAAGGTTATATGTGTGAGCAAGGGTGTGTGAGGGGTGAGTGAACTTGTAAGTTTCAAGAGGTGAGATGTAGAAAACACAGGAAAAATAAGTCAGAAGTCGACTGTAACCGATGCGATGCGAGAGAATGACTTAATGCATCTCTGAACTACAAAACTGAAGTGCGTCCACAGCAGCGTTATTCTCAATGCTCCGGTTAGGATCGCTTCGCCCCCTCGAGTGCGCGGGGTTCCCATTCTCCTGGGGACTGTTCTCCAACCTCACCTTTTTATCGTATGTTCCCATGAGATTAGAGCGTTTTATGACTATTACACAACACACGTTTACCGACAAAGACAATGACGAGTCGAGCAAACAGATAGTGCGCAATAACCCTAATACCAAGTGTCGACCAGATGACCAGTATTTGGACAATCAGGTGACACAATGATAATCCTTTGATGTAATATCATTTGAGTGACGGGTGACCTCTCAAACAATAGAAAGATGGTGTGCTCTTTGGACTTATATTCAAATTGGACAGTGCTACAGTATATCACGTGAGAGAGTTAAACATGCATTAAATTCAATCATTCAAAATATCATGTATGCATACATGTGATGTCTGCCAAGATCATCATAAAAATACCACCCATTAAATTGTCGTCGAAAATTTTTAGACACGTGACATGCTAAAGTAAATCCATACTAAAACATGCTCACAAGTTACTTACCATTAATTTAACTGTCAATCCTGTGAAAAATCTAAAGTTTGCCGGCGAATTTTGAAAAACTACCACTAGAAAAGAAACAGTAACAAAAAATGGGAAATAGTCGATAGGCCTATCTATTGTGTCTTTATACTAAAATTTAAAATAAGCCCAAACTCTCATGGCAAAAACCATTTCTCTCAGAGAGTTCCTCGAAGTAGCTAAAATAATTGACATAAAACTAATAATTAACCTGAATTCTGGGCGAGCTTAAGTGAAAACAGGATTTTCGACGAATGTTCAAGATTACCTAAAACACATCTTTCTCGGGGCAGAAAAAAAAAACAAAGCGAAAAACGAGATAAGTGTGATCTAGATTGCATTTCCTTAAGAGAAATACAGCTCACTGAACGCTACTTCTTACATGTTTGTATTACGTGATAACTTACGTACGTCCTAATGAAAACTTACGATCTTGAAACGGAGAGTACCTCAGTGAAGTATCTCCTCAAGGCGGGACCTCCACGTAACATGGTTATTCCCATGTCTTATTTTGACCCGGCCAAGATTCAATACTAACACCTTGGTTCCAACTTCCAATCTTTTATTCATAGTAAAATACTAAATAGATAAATAATAATTAAATACAAATATAAATAGGAAAGAATATAAATAGAAGAGGAAGGTGGTCCTCACATTCCACCAGCCTGCACACACCTAAGACTGTCCAATCCTCCCTCCTTCTGCTCTTCTCTTCTCCGCGCAGGGCGGTCCGTCCGCCCACTATTACAATGGATTTCATATAGGGTTCTATCAGAAAATGTGCACCAAAAAATTGGAAACTGAAGCCCTCGGTACTAAAAATGTGTTTTTCCTTGCTTTGAAAATAAAGTTCTGATACAACCTCAAATAAATTTTATACCAATCGATAGAGAATTTTTTTCTCTACAACTCCAGATAGTTTGTTTCCACTTTTTTTTTACGTAGTTAAGATCCTCGAAAAATGACAAAACCAAAGTTCTGATTCGGCCAGTCCGCCGAGAGCTGGGGAAGCCTCGGAATTAAGCTTTGCAGAACATGGGGGTTCAACCATGAAAGCATTTTTTTGACATTTTTAAGGTATTTTTTCTCACATGGGTTAGGAATTTTCTATAAATTGGTGGTCTGAAAGTAGATGCTTCTGTAAATGGATTCTGAAATTTCCAGCTCTCACTGGAGCCTGAGAGTCTGGAAATTTCAATCTGAATATCTGACCTTGCCCTCGAATATATGAATATCTGGCCTCGCCCCCCTCCCCCCTAGGGTTCTATCAAAAAAATACTCAAAAAATCTTGAAAATTGAAATTCCAGTTCTATAAGTACGTTGTTCCCTGTTTTGACACGCAAGCTTTGATACAACCCTATGTATTCGATGATGAATTTTTTTATTTACATTTTCTGATATTTTCATAGTTCTTTTCAAAGTCATGGAAGAAGTTTTCAATCATTCCTGTTTGATTTTTGATGATAACTGCTCGAAAACTGCAAAAATATTTATTCATGTCCTTATCATTCCAATATTTTCTGCCACATATTTCATTTTCCATGTGTCACCAACCAACAACACATTTCGAAATCACACATGTTTGTCTCTAACTTTTCTGCGTCTCTTACTACCCAGCCATTCTCTATAAAAAGAGAAAGAAGAGGACATAAACAAGGCCAGTTTTCCTCACTTTTTTTTCTGAATTTTTGAGATGAATTTCGAAATTTTTCTTAACTTTACGTATATTTTCTTCTTTATTTTTCCCAGAATCTCATCTAACAATAACTTTTGTCCAATGATGCAACACACTCGAGTCCTTCACAAAGATAAAAATGGCAAAGTGTTCGTGCTGTTCTACGAGGATGACTCTGCGTTTTCCAATTTCCATCCGGCAAAGTTTGAGGCGGAAACGGTGAAGAAATTGGTGAATCCGGAGATGTTCAAGGAGGAGGAGACGTTGAAATTCAATTGCAGTGAGCAGTATTTTATGTGAGTGTGGAGGGAATAGATTTTTGATTTTTGAGAATTGAAAAAAAAACCTGAAAATTAGTATATCTTGGTTGTCTTTAAAGCTATCAAAAAGTTGTCAATTAGTAAACCTTTGAAATGTTCTGTTTAACATTTCGTCAGTTGGGTACATTTTGATAGCTTTAAAGGCTACCGAGATATACTGATTTGAACATAAAGTACTCGATAAAATGACATCATTTAGTGTAAGTCTTGGTAAAATTGCATAAAGTTGAGGTTTTGTGTGACAAAAAATGTATTCCAGGTACCACAAAGCCCTTCTAGTTGGTGACCAAAAAGCGGCCAAGTTCATCCACGACTCCAAACATCCAATGCCGATGAAAATGGCAGGAAGGAAGCTTAATATGAATAGGCATGACTTAGAAAAGTGAGTTTTTCTTATTGATTCAAAAAAAATCGTAAACTAGGTTCGTCTTATTTTTCCGAAGTTCAGAAAATATTAGATTTCGATGAGGGTACCCCGGATGAGAACCGGTCAGATCTGACAAGGGAATGACCCAGACTGCAACCCTGGAATCTCTTAGATATAAGAAGGATAAAATTTCAAAATTTAATTTTTTTGCTTAAAGGAGGGGGGAACTCAAAAAAATATTTTCTCTGAAATTACAAATATAAATACTTCTGGTGGGTTCGAACCCGAGGTCGGTCTGACAGATCACCAACATCGTTACCGACTGCGCTATGCGGTCGGGAAAGTGCGCCGACTCAGCTTGCCTATAAGCGCCCGGCCCTTTTTAGTCTCAATACGAGTCTCAATACAACGAGAGTTCCCACCTCCTTTAACTTTTGAAGAATCAGAACTATTTATGAGGGTGCTCAGTTGAAACTACAATTTTGATGAAACGAGCAAAATATGACGTGATTACCATGCTTGCTCCGAATTATTTTCATGTCATAGAATTATTTTCATGTCATGAAAATTTTTTGAAAAAAAAGTTGGGTAAGTCTCGTAACTCAAAGGTAAGACCTATATTTGAGTATGCATACTTGCATCATTGACCAACCCAAGTCGAATAGTGATGGTCTCCCGAGGACGTATGTCCAAAAATGGGCACTTCTGATGTTCACTCCAAATGAAAAATTCGTTATTTTCGATGATATCAGGCTTGGTTCAAATGATCGAAATTTGGTCTTGTTGACATTTTTGCAGACTACTAACTTACTTACAAAATGAGCCATAAGCCAAACAATTTGAATACAAATGAACCGAGATACAATGCTCTGAAGTAGCTCAGCAAAAAAAGTCTGAAAAATGACAAATAGTACTGTAACTCCCGGGAACCTGGAAAGCAGCCGCTATTATTTCAGGTATGAAGTAGGCCACACAAGTACTATTAATACCCAAAATATCTAAGAGATTCCAGGGTTGCAGTCTGGGTCATTCCCTTGTGAATTCAGGTTCTGGAACTTCGCGAGAGCTTTTATTTTTCAAAAACTGGGAATGAAAATATATGGAATTGTAGAGAAAAAATGCTCTATCGAACGGTAGAAACTTCATATAGAGTTGTATCAGAAAAAGAGCAGTAAATTCTGAGAAACCCTGACTTGGCCAGTTCTTAT
The DNA here is from genome assembly GCA_000143925.2 of Caenorhabditis brenneri. Taxonomy (NCBI): domain Eukaryota; kingdom Metazoa; phylum Nematoda; class Chromadorea; order Rhabditida; family Rhabditidae; genus Caenorhabditis; species Caenorhabditis brenneri. The sequence goes on along the minus strand of GL379833.1, from coordinate 107,540 downwards.
CCGGGGCGCCAGCCTTGCCTTGATGGACCCAAACCCTTTGAAAAGACCGTTAGGTTTCATTGGCGAAATTCCATGTTTCCCTATTCCAGATGGTCCCAAAAATCCCAGGAAGTCATGTATCACGCCTGCCTCGCAAAGTTCTCCCAAAACCTTGAACTCCGAAAATTGCTCTTCCGAACCAAAGGGATGTTCCTAGTAGAGGCATCTGGAAACGATGCTATTTGGGGAATCGGAATCTGGAAGGAGGATCCTCGCTCCCACAATGAAGAATCCTGGGTTGGAACCAATTGGCTTGGGGAGATCCTGGATAGAATTCGAGAGGAATTATGGGTGAAGCCCGAATTCCAGGCGGAAAAAGAAGAGATAGAGAAAGAGAATGTGGAGACCAGGATCATGTTTTTGGAGGCGTTGAAGAATATTCAAGAGTGTTAATTTAATTTGATTTATTCCAATTTTTTGATGTATAAACATAATTTTTGAAGTTTACAGCAATTTGATCCTCCACTCTTCGTAAAGGTATACATAGGCAAAATAGAGATTTGAGTAGGTTTTTTGGGTAGAGCGATTTCAAAAACTCTACAAAAGTGCTTTTGTTACAAACATCACTAGAATTGAAAGAACGATCGCATTTAAAAGTTAGTGAGCCGTCTTCTAAGGAAAACATTTTCAAGAAATGAATCAAGGATTTTGAAAAGAAAAAAACATCATTTCCTTGGAAACAGGTGGAACTTTGTGTTGTCAATTTAAATGTTTGAAAAAAATTTCAAATCAAAAAAGTCAAATTCTATCATAAAGTACATCTGCTACAAACAAACCAATTCTCTAAAAACCTGCTTATCTAAGTTTCATCTTCCATTTGATCACATTCGCTTTTACGCCGTGAGCGAGTGTTTGTTTCTGTTTCTTCTCTTAGTACTTGCGATTTTTCCATTGAAATAATGTCTCATTAAATGAAGGTTGCTGATTACATTTTCAATGTACATTAACAAAAATTTTTATTAGAAAAAATTCAACTAAGAAAAGCCGTTTTTTCTGAGTAATTTTCTAGTTTCAAATAGTTTAATTCACTTTCCCGTAACTTTTGACTTCGAAGGACATTGAAGCGTGGTCGTCTGGTTGTGTGGTGAACGTCCTCCTTTTGTGAAAAGTGATGGGTTTCGCTCTTTGTTATGTTTGTTATAAAACCAATAGCAAGCTCTGAAAAAATTGAATACGTATGTCACTCTTCGAATACATCCAAGCATCTTTTCTTTTGATAGAGGATGAATGGCAGGTCGACTGTTGAACTCGACATTTCACGTTAATACAAAAGTAATCGCCATTCGCGGGGTCGAACTTGAGTACTGTACGGGTTGGGGTTCAAGCGCAAGTAAGATAATAACCAAGAAATACACTATAGTTGACTTCCATCCCATTCCCAGAGTTAGTCACTTTCTAGTGTCTTCCCAGGTGATTCAATACGGGGGCTATTTTTATACTCTAGAGTTCTAGAAGCTTTCACTCCCAATTTCGTCACAACTCCATTTCCCATAACATAATCAGACACACACTGTCTCGTTCTTCTCTCTGGAAACCATGATCTCTAAAGGATGTTTCCAGTGTCCTCAGTATAAAAACCTTCTCCATTCCACAGATGGGGAACGATGCTGCGACACAGGACCTGGTCCCTTCCAACTTTATCACCTTAACTAAATTCTCTAAATAAACCTATTTATTACATTATAATAATTGGGTGGAACGTGGAAGTATGACTCATGGAGATTTAATGATATTCAAAAGGTGATGTTTATGAGTTCATGTTCAATTGAATGAGGTTTTATGCTGTAATCATTTTTGAGTTCTATCCACCTTTAAAACATGTTCAACAATTTCTAAACTCACTTGCCAATGCTTTATCCGTTGAGTGTTTTATTTGGTGCAAGTAAATATGTCGTTTTTTTACACTTGGGTCACCTGAAATTTTCTCTTCCATTAACTCTGGCACAACCATCTATGACTAACTTTTCTTTTGTTCTCATCAAAATTATTCAAACAACAGCCCAACTAAGAGGCACTTTCTGTAAGGGGCGACTTCCCATTGGCACAGTTGCAAAAAGTTGTTTGGATCCTGACGATTTTTGGATCATATATGCACCCATATGAGTGATTTATGATAAGCATGTTACTAGACCCCTATGACGTCATCGTCTGGAAATATAGCTGAAAATATGATTTTCAGCTCAAAATTCAAAATTTTTTCATTTTTGAGATATTGTCTCTAAACTTCGGAGGGTTGATATTGGACCCTTAGGGCATCTCCAATAAATTTTGGAGCCATCTACGAACTCGGGAAGTGGCTCAAATAATTTTGAAATATAGGTTTTTCCAATTTTTCTCGAAAAATTTTTTTTTTCTCTTGGACTATACCCGATAACCTGCCCCATCCTGAGATATATCGGTTTTTTCGAAAAACACCAAAGGGTCCCCCCTTATGAACATTTTTTTTTCGAAAAAAAATCGAAATTTTATTTTGGGCTATAATTTTTGAAATCTGGGGAAAACGAGTTTACGGTTCGCCGTCTTACAACAGATGTAGGTTTTTTCAATTTTTCTCGAAAATTTCGAATAGAGGTAGTATAATTTTATTTGATTTTCGGATTCCCCATTAAATTTGCTGCAAAAAAGTCTCTTGGGCCATACCCGAAAACCTGACCCATCTTAAGATATAGCGGTTTTCTCAAAAAGAAGACAAACGAAAGAGGGCAAAACGTGGGCTGGTTTCACCTTGTTTCTGTAACTCTGCTTAAACTTGATTATATGAGCTCATCTTTTGGGATTGAGCTAGTTATGATCATGGCATCATTTTCTGAAAATTATAGCCCAAAATAAAATTTCGATTTTTTTCGAAAAAAAAATTTTCATAAGGGGGGACCCTTTGGTGTTTTTCGAAAAACCCGATATATCTCAAGATGGGGCAGGTTTTCGGGTATAGTCCAAGAGACTTTATTGTAGAAAATTCAATGGGGAATCCGAAAATCAAATAAAATTTTACTCCCTATATTCAAAGTTTTCGAGAAAAATTGGAAAAACCTATATTTCAAAATTATTTGAGCCACTTCCCGAGTTCGTAGATGGCTCCAAAATTTATTGGAGATGCCCTAAGGGTCCAATATCAACCCTCCGAAGTTTGGAGACAATATCTCAAAAATGAAAAAATTTTGAATTTTTGAGCTGAAAATCATATTTTCAGCTATATTTCCAGACGATGACGTCATAGGGGTCTAGTAACATGCTTATCATAAATCACTCATGTGGGTGCATATATGATCCAGAAATCATACGGATCCAAACAACTTTTTGCAACTGTGCCAAGGCCTAGCACTAAAAGTCTCTCTCTTATAGATAGTGCCTCCTAATATAGAATGTGACATGTTTATTCTTTGATCGTCTTTGTTTATATACATACATATATGAAAAATTATCGCTTCCAACTTACATTTTCCTTGGCTTCCTTGTATACCGTGCTTTGGGGTCGCGGTCGAGCTTCATCCTTTTATAATAATGGTAGCAAGAGCTGAAAGGAATATTTACTGAATGATCTTAATTAATCAATTACTCGCAAACTCGTTCTTTGCTCACTGGATGCAAATAAGTGCGACCAGTGAACTTGTTTTTGCATAGCAGGTTACCGCATCTGAAAGTTTATTTGTATTTTAAAAACTACTATTTGCAAAACTTGCCTTCCAGTTTCGTCATCAACCGAGCTCCATTTGACTTTCTCGTAGCAATTACTAAATGGCAATAGTTAACTTTTCAAGGATTTTAAACTCACTTGCACAATAACTTTTCAGTTGATATTGGATGACGACGAGGTAGCTTTTTCATCACTCCACATTTCAGAACATCTACAATTTTATCACTCATTTGCTTTCAACAAATTAATTCAAGTTAGGAATATTTAAGTTATCCTTGGCATCAACTCTCAGTTTGAAAACATTAACTGTTTGAGAAAAATAATTATATCTTTATTCCAGCAGCCAACTCACATTCCAATCATTTTGGGCTCTCTTGTATACCGTGTTTTTTGATCAGTTCCGGGTCACGGTCAATCTTGTTCTTTTTATAATATACATAGCAAGTTCTGAAATCAATATTTACTGAATGGTCCTGTTCAATCAAATACTCGCATATTCGTTTTTTTGTCACTGGATGTAAACAAGTAAAGTGCTGAACTTTATTCGGCATAAGGGATTTGCACACCTATAAGCTAGATCTGGTAATCGATTTTACTAGTTCTAAAACTTGCCTCAAAGTATCGTCATCAACTAAACTCCATTTAACTTTTTGGTAGCATTTTCTGAATACCGAGAAAAACATTTTCAATAATTTCGAACTTACGCGCACACCAAAAGCAGATTGGATTTTGGATGACGATGGTGAACATGTTTTATTACACCACATTCAGAACATCTGCAATTTTATCACTCATTTGCTTTCAACAAATTAATCCAAGTTAGTGATATTCAAGTTATCATTGACATCAACTATCAGTTTGAAAACATAAACTGTTTGAGGAAAATAGTCATATCATTATTCCCGCAGCCAACTTACATCCTCATTGATTTGGGCTCTCTCGTATACCGTGTTTTTTTTATCAGTTCCGGGTCACGGTCAATCTTTTTCTTTTTATAATAATTATAGCAAGATCTGAAAGCAATGTTTACTGAATGATCCTATTCAATCAAATACCCGCAAATTTTTTTTTTGTCACTGGATGCGAATGAGTGTGATTATTGAGTTTGTTTACGCATAATGGGTTACCGCATCTGAAAGTTTGTTTGTATTTTAAAACTACTATTTGCAAAACTTGCTTTCCAGTTTCGTCATCAACCGAGCTCCATTTGACTTTCTCGTAGCAATTACTAAATGGCAATAGTAAACTTTTCGAGGATTTTAAACTCACTTGCACAATAACTTTTCAGTTGATATTGGATGACGACGAGGTAGCTTTTTCATCACTCCACATTCAGAACATCTACAATTTCATCATTCATTTGCTTTCTAACGTTATTAAAAAACATAATATATTATCCTTTTCTTTTCCCCATGGTCTATTGTTAATTATTTGATCATCACTGTTATTTTATTTCAAGTTTACCAAGTGACCATTTTCAATGTTTTATAAGTACTTCAAACCTGGGTTGAAATATCAAATTAAGTTAGGGAATTACTCAAAATATATTTTTTGGCTCTGTCCGGGAAAACGTGACCAATGGCGATTTAGTGTGACCCAAAAATTTTTAACGTGACCCAAAAAGTTTTAGCGTGACCCAAAAATTTGACAATAGCTAGTAAGGGATCCCCGGTGCCCAGCTAAGATCTCCACCGGAAATTAGGGTATTGTCCCGGACTTTAGAAAATTAACCGGGCTTCAGCAAAAATACTGGACTAAAGGGTAGTGTACCGGACTTAAGAAAAATATCCGAACTTTAGCGAAAGTAATCTTCCGAACCACGCTTAGAATGATTCAAAACAAGAAGCTCGTTATGTAGGTTCTTCTCGATGTTGAACTTGATAAGAAGAACAATGGTTGTAGTTGTACATGTTATTTCCTTCTGATACTGCTTCAGAATAAATGTTTTGTTCTTCATGTCGAGGGTGACAATTGGTGAGGATTGTTTCATTCGTGTCAAAGTAAGTACTTGTTTGTTGAGTGTCATTTTTGTAAAATACTCCATATGGATCAACGTTTGATAACATAGGTTGTTCGTAGGCATTGTAGTCAACCATGTTATGAACAGATGCCAGGTTTCCAGAATTGGCACACGGTCCTAGCCCTGCATGATGTTTATCTGTGTTGAAGGGATCGCAATTCGAATACATAGTGTTTTCTTGAATACGATGATACTGATCATCAGGCAGGCAGTCAAACTGGTAAGGATAATATTGATCGACCATGCCGGTTTGGTCAAATACGCCATCTAACTTCATGTTTTGGTTCGTTCTGTCTTTATAGCCATTATGGTAGTGCATGGGGTTATGATTGAAGCCATTATCAATGTAGCCATTGTTCAAAGACGTTGTTTCATTTTGCTCTGACTGAAAATTGGTAGAATACGATGGATCTCAAATTCCACCAACCTGATATTGATAGGAGTTTTTATAATCATAGCACGAATTAGCCAATGTAGTTTGATTCAAAGTTTCAGACAATTCCATGTTCGCGTGTTGCATGTGGATTACATCATTGACACCATTGTTGTTCCCAGTCAAACAGTCGGAACTACTTGCATCATTTTTGGAGAAAATTCTCGAAATTAAACACGGATTCAAATCACGTTCCTCCATGAGATCCATTGAAAATCATTGGAAACGCCAAAAGAAAACGACGGTTTCAGAATCACACAATATGTCAATCTCTCACATGGATATCTCTATTGACCTAATTATTGCTTATCTCGGAGTTTTTTTGCTACATTTCGTTATCAGTGATACCCACAAATCGTTAGCCTTGAAGAGTACGTGACCATAGTGTTGCTGGATTAGATACAAATCTGAGTTGGAACAGCTTCCATGCCCTTCTTCTTGTTTTTTTTTCCAGAAAAAAAGCGTATGGATACTGATAACTTTTCAGAATGTTCAATTTAATCAAAAAAGTGTTCCGCGTTGTTTCCTGTCTCTGAATCGCGCCTGGGCTTGGCTGTGAAACCTGTAACTAGGGTCCCCAATACCCTGTGTTCACAGCAGAATATCTCGATTTTCTTTAAAACTTTCAGGAAATGTCCAACTGAAGAATTGTTCAAAATGTATTGGTAACCGTTTTTCTAGTTGACCACTTTTTGAAATTTCCATGAGCAACCGAGATATACTGCTTTAAACAGCATTGAGTGTAATTCAATGTTCCTTCTTTAGTTTTGTTCTCAAATTCTGATAAATTTATAAAGAACCATCACCGGGAAACAGGCTTACCTCCTTCTTCAATTTACGAAATGCAAAGTTGATTGATGGAACAGATAAAAAGCGACAGGTAGACATTAAAGAAGAAAAAAAAGGTTTATTCTTGGTGGGGGGAAACTTGAAAAAGAAAGAACAATGAGAAGAACAAGAGTCACCATTAGACTGCTGGCAAATCGCCCATTATTTTCCTAAGTTCCTCGTATTTTTTCAATGCTTCCTGGTAGATTTCATAAGAGATCTCGGTGTCGGAAAAATCAGGATCTTTGGGAGCTGCAGGTGGGGCATGTTCGACCACTTGAGGAACAGCTCCAACAGTCTTCACTCCTGGTTTCGAATGGCTCACTTTTTCATAACAGGATCTGAATTCAAAAACATCTTCGGCTGAAAAAAGTAGGCGGGGCTAACTAACAGACAAATCCACTTTTCCGTCACCGGATGCTTCCGAATTTCAATCGGCATAACAGAGGAAAAACATGACGAGTTGGAGCACACAATCTTATTTTTCCGCTGTGGACGCCGAGTTTTTCCGAATAGCAGGAGGTGATTTGAGCATGGTCTGGAAATATTCTGGAGTTTTCAAATTGAAAAAAAAAATAAAATCTTACATGCAAAGCTCCTCATGACTGAAAGTGGGTCTTCTGATTCTTATCCGACAAAATTTGTTGTGACACCTGTAGTTTTTCATATTTCTTTACTTAGCTAAAATGATTACCTACCTGATTACTAGTGCTTCTTTTTGTGATTGCTTCGAATCATTCATTTTTTTATTCGAAAAGTTCGAAGATACAATATTCAGAAAAAATGAGAAGACAAAATCAATTGAGATGTTATCGCTGTGTGTGACTTTCGACGGGAAGTTCTCTCCATATTAGATACCTTTTTTTCTTGTTATCTTCAATGACAAACGGTGTTCTGATGAGATAAGAATCTGAACAAAAATTTGGTATGAATATAAGTAATATTGAGACGACAAAAATATCTTCATTTTGTGAGTGTTACTTCTCGATTGCACAACAAGTAAGACAATTGAGTTAGAGCTGGTGTACTGATAAGTTCGATGCCAAAAATGCGCTCCGTTGGCCTGTTCTAAAATATATTAGAGATTTCAAAGCATCATCCAATTAAAAACTGACGATATCACTAGGCATTCTAGTATCAAACATCTCGTACTCTTCCATACCAAGAACCATAGACCAGAATGAAGATATAAGAAGAGACTGTAAGAAAAAATGTAAGACTTGATTAATCAAAAAGAGTATACCCCTTTAATCACAACTACCAAAACAGTTTGGTACAAAATGCATTGGTGAGGCCTATTTTTAATGGCTGAAACCAAATGGGACTGCTTGCGTATGCTGATGAGCACAGGTATGTATAATAGAGAACAAGTCAATAGAATACCATAAACCACCATATATTCTATCTAAAAGTTTACATATAGAATCAGTTTCCGGTGACTTTTTCCAACCACTGTTGATTTTTCGAACTTATCAATATAAGGATCCTCGTCACTATACCAATCAAAACTTTGAGCGTGTATTTTCATGAATATCGAAAGCAAAAACACTGATGAATATATAAAAATTAATATGTAGTTTGTTGTACGGCTGGTGAAACTGATACATTTTTCATAAGTTGGGAAAAAATACAAAAGAAACCGTTGGATAGCCAATAGGGATAAAATTATAAGGTGTACTTTGATATGAACAATAAATAAATATAAACACCAATCCAAGATCGTCGTGATAAAATTATCAGATGCTAAGTGAAATTTTCCTATGAAAATAGAAAATATAAGAAACATGGATAACAAGAAATATGTGAGAAGCGTGGCTTTGTAGAAATGATCAATGATTGGGAACACTGCGGTCTGAGATTTTTAATATAACCAAAGTATTTCCAAAAGTTTTTTTTGTTAAATTTTAATACCTTCTCTCAATACTCTTCTTTTCTTTTTCCCGCATTGAGCGATAGACTATGACATACGGAGGAAATACTAGCACTGTGATTATGATCATGGTAAAAATTGCTATGATTCCAGTGATAGTCTGGATTAAACCACCAGGACTGAATAAAATTTTACAAACTTTCCAGAATTTCTGCTCGTTGTTCATAATAGTTTCTGGTAGAATTCCTAGAGTGAAAACTGAGCAGCAAGAAAAGACGCGGGTGATTGCTTAGTTGCGAGTTGATTGCAAGTTGGAGGTTTCGAAACACGATATATGATTCAACCTTGTATGTTTCAAACCGAAGCAATTTTATTTTTGGCATACTACGCACACAAATAAATCACCTGTTCTAGAAGAGCAACTGCCGAAAAAATTCAGCTCCAAGATAGTCTTTGAAAAGTCCAAAAAAAAAAACTAACTAATGTTATTAATAATTTTAATTTAGTTAATAATTTTCTCAGGATCAATAGTTACATGTTTCGTGTTCCAGAAAATTTTTTTTGAGTCCCGGACATTTCTTGGAATCTGAAAAAGTCCTATGACGGAGCCAGTCCTGAAAACGAAGAAGCACCCGGGAAACGGACTAGAGCCAAAACGACACCTGAAACTGATTACCATAAAATAATTCAGAAAGTATATGCTTTGTACTGCTTCTCATTCTAAGAAATTGAAACGGGCTGTTTCATATTTTACTGACACAATAAACACCTGCCCCCTTTAAGTGAAGAAAATCCACAGTTTTCATTTCTTCATTCTGCCGGAAATGGATGCAGAGCTATTCTCAAGTATTCTAAGTTACATTGAGTTATGGATAACATTTTTTCACCAAATATCGATCCTTACCATGACCACAGTCTCGTTGATCGTGTTCCCATTTTATGTCATAGTTTATCGCTCAATGCGGGAAAAAGAGAAGCAGGTATTTCGAAATTTGTTAAAAAATAAAAAATTTCAAATCCCAGACCGCCGTATTCCCAATCATTGATCATTTCTACAGAGCCACTATCTGCACATACTTCTTGTTTTCCGTGTGTGTACCAATTGATTTTTTTGCCGAGAAAATACTAAGCTTATCCTATTATATTATTAACCCTTGGATCAATTATTTATTTATGGTATACATTGAAGTACACCTTACAATTTTATCCCTATTGGCTATTCAACGATTCTTTTTGTATTTTTTTCCAAGTCACGAAAAGTATATTAGTTTTACGAGCCGAACAACAAATTACATGTTGTTATTCCTTTATTTATTAATTTTTCTAGAATCTATTGCTCAAAAAATTTACGCTAAAATACACCGAGACTTTATCAGGATCAAATTGGATGATGGTGGCCTTATACTAATTGATATTCATGAACGGTCAACAGTGGTTTGGAAAAGTCACCATAACTGATTTTAATGCTAGTTTTCAGATAGAATATATAGTGCTTTATGGCATTCTATTGACTAGTTCGCTATTGTACGTACCTGTGCTTATAAGCATACGCAAGCAGTCCCATCTAGTCTCAGTTATCAAAAACAAGCCTCACCGATACATTTTGTACCAAACTGTATTGGTAGTTGGGATTAAAGGGGTTCAATCTGTCCGGTAATAACATCTTGTACAGTTTTTTACAGACTCTGCTGGCAGGTGTAGCCTTCTCTATAATTCTTGGTACAGAGACGTATGGAATGTTTGATCCTCGATTTGCTCTCTTTGGCGGCGTGAGTTTCTAATAAAAACGAACACTTGAGAATACCCAAAAAAGTTTGAGCCGAAACCACAGAAACTCATTATTGGCATCGAAACTATCACTACCCCTTTTCTGATCCAAATTTTCTATTTGTTGTGCAATCGAGCAAATGTCATGCAATTAAGGAAACAAATAACGATAAGGAAACTGTTCAGAAGAATGGTTGACTGTGTGTTAAGAAACAATCGAGCGCGTCCAGTGGAAGTTGCTCCTGATATGCATGTGGATGATCTGCGGACAACTGTTGTCTGAAAAATGTTAATTCTCGTCTAATGTAGTTTCAATTTATTTTGACTTCTGTCTGGGATAATAAACTTTTTGAGTTTGTTAACCATCTTTTCTTGTTCTGTTCAAGTTTCTACTTATCAACAACGAGCAGACCCATCCATTTTTCTGAACGATTATTTGTTGGATCCTCCCCGTACAATGTTATAAACTACAAAAGGAGTATGAAAAACGAAAAAAATGCAGATGTTTACTTCTAAGTATCACTTGTGACATACATAAAAATGAAAATAAATCAAAATCACCTGTGAAAAAGTAAAAACCAACTTCCTATTTCCGTCCATCATTTCCGTTTAGTTTCAGTTCCAGAGCCGCTCAAAACATGTATTGTGCATCTCTTTCTAATTGCTTATTCATATCAGCTAAAATTTTAATCACAATGAATCATTCCATATTCCTCGCTGCTACGCTTTTTCTTTTCTGCACTATTTTCCCCGTTTTTGTTATAGTTTACAGAGGAATGCGTGAAAAAGAAAAAACTACAGCAGTATATCCTATCACTAATCACTTCTATCGAGCCACATGTTGCACATATTCCGTGTTTCTATTAGCTTACAGCCTTGGTGAACTCCGTGACAGGCTACTAAAAGAAAATAGGACAGTAACATTTTTCGTGAAATGGTTGAGCTATTTATTTCTCGTATTTCTTAAAGTGCATCTTGTTATACTGTCTTTGTTGGCTGTTCAAAGATTCCTCCTATATTTTTTTCCTGATTATGATAAATACATAGCTTTGAAAGAAAAACCTACAAATCGATTATTACTTTTTTTGTATATTGTGTTTTTTGTAAAATCGATTGTTGCAAAAGTGTACTTCGACTACTTCAAATCGTATGCAGGTTATATTATAGATGAAACCCATATTACAAATCCGTTCCAGCTGTTTTTAACGGTAAGTTTTTTTTTCGAAAAAAAAATGTGAACTTCATTTTCAGTACGAATTATTGACACTTTATGGAATACTTTTTGCATCCTCTTTGTTATATATCCCTGTGATCATAAGCATTAAAAAACAGTCCCATTTAGTATCAGTTGTAAAAAACAAACCGCATCAATTTATTCTTTATCAAACACTGCTCGTGGTGGCATCAAAGCTGGTAGGATAGGAATGTTTTTTTTCAATTTTCTACGACTTTTTGCTTCAGAATAGTCTAATATCAATATTTTTATTAGGAGATTTTTTTGATCCCACGCTTACAAATGTAAGTTTTCGTTTTATATTTTTTCTCATCAGTTATTTGAAGGGATCCACCCCCTTCGATCATCTAGAGTCATCAGATGTAATCAGTACCCCAGTTTTGATCCAAGTGTCTTATTTGTTATGTAATCAGAAAAACGTAGAAGAGTTGAGAAAATCATTGTCGATTCGAAAAGTTATAAAGAAACTGTTCATGTTCATGTGGAAGCGGATCAAGAGGGAGCAGAATAGGGTGGAACCTGTGGCCCAATTGCAAATTGAAGAAATGAGAACTACTGTTGTCTAACTTTGTAAGTATGTGAAAAGTAATGAATTATGATAAATTCAAAATTACCGTAAATACTGTAATAGAAGCCCACCTTCAATAGAAGCCTACCTGTAATAGAAGCCCACCCCGAAGGCCCCATTGAAAAATAGAAGCCCATGGGCTTCTATAACAGTATTTACGGTATATATTTTTGAACTCGAAGAATTTTTGCTCCAAGCAAACTAAAAATGAAGGGTCGAACCAAATAACTTCGTGCTCACAAAAATATCAAGATGAAGCTTTCTGTGGCGGATCGGTCTTGTGGGTGGTGAGCCCGTTGCCTTGGAATCCAGGCCTCATTCATGTTCACAGCTTCTATGGATATTATAGCTTAGACGTTGATGCTGGGGCCGCGACACTTTCGGTGAATTTTACACTTCTTGAAAGTTTACATCCGCGTCAGACCAACCTGGACCGGTTAGAGTGGTTGCGTCCGTATTCCCACAAAACATATACCAAGTCTGAACAAATTTGTAAATAAATAGTTCATTAAGATTCTATATACTCAAAAAAATTAAAAAATTATTTACAATCGCAATCCGGATGATGCCGGCTCCACGCCAACTCTCACATCAGGTTTCCAGAAACAGCAGATCTTCCCACAACAATTCTTCAACTTAAAACTGGCAAACAATGTATACAAATTCCGACGGTTACACCCAAGATATGATGTCTGAAATACTAGTGGAAGCGACAATGCGTCACATATTTTGCAAAAAAAAACAACGTCAGTGAACTCTCCGTTTGCCCAGATTTGAAAGCAGATTGTATATATCTGGAAGAAAAGACGCATTTTTAGCTAGAAAAAATAAAGTAATCTAACAAATTTCAATAATGTTATCACAATTAACTGCCATAAAACGTATCGTTGAGGCCGATTGACTTGCGCTGATTGAAGATGACTATATTTCTGAATACTAATCCCAATTGGAATGTAAAGTATAGCAGAAAATAATAGGAATAAATTATAAACCACATATGTTATCTGTAAGTTTATAATTAGTTTTTTTCCTGATGAAAATTATGGAAAAGTATACCGCTGAATATACAGAGTCTCGTGTTATAAAGTACTCACTGGTGAAATACACCATAGTCGACCAAAAAATATATTTCACGGTTTTCTCGGTAAACTTCAAATATTTCTCTGATTCCGGATGAAAATATATTGTGAACCTTTGAATTGCAAGTAAGGAGAGCATGAAATAGTTTGTCTGTGTTATCAAATGGAGCGCAAAAACAATTACAGTTATTGCTAGCCCGCCAACCATCATGAATACATCTGAGACGCCAAAGGAAGCGAATGCCAAAACTACGAAAACAATGAGAAAATAAAACAGAATATAAACTTTTTTCAATATTTCGTAAAAGTAATCGATCACGTGAAACACTGCTGACAGCTTATCAAGTTCTCGATTTTTTTGATAGACATGTCTATAAAAGGGGAAAATGATAAGCAATAACAGCAAATAAAAAGATAAAAACATTCCTTTTTGGGACTCGAAGTCTGTTAAAGAGGGAATTGTTGTTTTATTTTCCATTCAAGAGATGAAGTGACACAAAGCTTTTCACGCAGCTTTTTGGTTGTAGTTTGCTTGAAAAACTCAGCTGCTTGCAATTTCAGTTCTGAGAAACACATGTTGCTCTGTTAATCTGTAACACGTGAATAGAGTTTGGATACCTCCTTTTTCTCGAATTCAACTATAATCTACCTGTATTGAAAATCTTCTAGCAAATGTCAGCCTTATATACAAGGCTCGCGGAGTCAGTCGATTCAAAATTTGGACATTGTGAACTTGAAAGAGCAACAAAGTTTCACTGAACAAGATGCGAACGCATGAAAATGTTTTTCAATTGAGAATTCTTTTTCTACATATTCAAATATTTACACTATTTGTAACCAAGAGTTTGAATTAGCATTACTGATCCGTGTTGCTCTCAGCCACGCAAAAATGTCAACTGATTTTTTCACCTGAAAACGACATCAACGACATCGAACTCCTCACTTCTTGTTTTTATCCTTATTTTCAGTCTCTCTGTTTCACAGAAATGGAGTCTGCTGCTTGCAATTCCACTTCTTTAGTCTTTTTATTAGTGAAGCTCACAATGGAAATCAATCAAGTAATATCGAAGATTTTCTATTTCTCCGCTTATGTATTCATTTTTCCTGCCTTTGTGGCAGTTTTTCAATCTATGCGTGAGAAGGAAAAGAAGGTATTTGAAACAGATATGAATGATCCCTAACAATTTTTCAAAATTGAATGGTCTCTAGGAGTCCCAAGAAAAGTAGGACTCTTTCCGCTTTTCGAGGTTTTTTGGGCAAATCACTAATCCCACGGTGGGCTGGTCACAAGCCGTAATAGTAAGACATGGTTAAAAAAAAACGAAAACAAGGTGCCTTAAAAAACCCGCTGGTTCAAGAGATAAATCATTTATTAAAGGGCCGGTATTTTTTTATCCGTGAAATGGGGCGTTCCCGTAATTAATGGAAGTACATACACTTTCTTATTTGCAAGTGGAATTATATAAGAAGCAAAATCGTATCCTCGGTGTTTTTGGGACAGCTGCGCTTTTGTGCATCCGACAAAAAAAAACTTGTCGCCCTTTTTGGTGCTAAAAGAAAATAACCTGGAAAATTCGTCAGAGTTCATTCAATTCAAGTAGAGCAAAGCATTGATTGAAATAAAATGAAAGTTTAGACCGCAGTCTACCCAATAATTAATCACTTTTACCAAGAAACGTGTTTCATGTACTTCTGGCGTTTTTTATATTTTATCATCAGGATTTTTCTAATCTATAATGAAACTCAAATAGGCGAGCAACTGGTCTATGAAGTTTACAAATGGGAGGACTTTCTCCTTTCACAGTTCGTGACAGTTCATCTGATGATACTATCTTTGTTAGCTATTCAAAGATTCCTTCTATATTTCTACCAAAGGTTTGAGAAACATGTGACTCTGACAAAGAGAAACACTAATTGTCTGTTGGCTTTTCTGTATCTAATAGTTTTCCTGGAGTCTATTATTGTGAAGACATATTTTGATTTGTTTGAACTTTTCATAATTGATGTTGATGAGAACATAAACGTGCACATAATTAATCGTTACGAGAAATACTTTTTGGTAAACGATTGATATTTGCTAACCCAATTGAACTTTCGACTTTTTAGTTCAAATACCTCTCAATTTACGCTGTTCTCATTGCGTCATCTCTATTGTATATCCCTATATTACTCAGTATTCGAAAACATTCCCGACTGCAGTCGGTGGTCAAAAACAGGCCTCATCAGTATATACTTTATCAAACTCTCCTAGGGGCAATATTCAAATGCGTAAGTTCAAAAAAGATAAATTCCATTCAATATAGCTTTTTACAGTCAAACTCAATTTCCATTCTTCTAGACTATTTATCCTACGCGCGTTCTGAAGAGAACTTTGGCGTTCTAAACTTTTGTTTCATTGGCAATATTCTTGTTCAGGTACAATCTCGTGCGTTATCTTACATATGTACATTTTTAGTGGTCGTTCTACAACTCAATCTGTTTAATAGAAGCATATAGCACACCAGTATTGATACAAGGCTCTTATTTGTTGTGCAATCGGCTAAACGTGGAAAAAATGAGAAAGTCCTTTTCGATTCGAAATATTGTTAGGAAAATACTTTCTTGGAGCTCAAAGCAATTTCAGCGGCAGGAAGGAAGAGTGGAGCCAGTTGTGGAATTGCAGATTGACGAGTTGAGGACTACTGTAGTTTGATGTTGACATATGGGTAAGCATCTTAATTCAAAAATATTGCTTCTGAATATCTTTATGACGTTTGTTTTGAAAAGTAGAAAGAGCTATATGAACAACAGTTGCAATCTGTTTATCTTCTAGAAAACGTAATTCAAAAGAGAATTATTTTTCTACATCTTCAAATATTTACATTTCTACAGTTTTTGTAATCGAGGATCTCGCATCACGAAGCAGAAACTTTGAATCGGCATCACTGATCCGTGGTATTTTCAGCCACAAATAACGTAAAAATGTCGACTGCTTTTTTCACCTGTAAACGACATCAACGACACCAAACTTCCCACTTCTTGTGTATATCCTCATTTTCAGTCTATCTGTTTCACAAGAATGGGATCGGACTGTGCCAATTCCACATCTGTAGCTTTTTCATTAGCGATGTTCACAATTAGAGTCAACCAATTAATATCAATCGTTTTTTGTTTGTTCGCTCATTTGTTCATTTTTCCCGCTTATGTGATTGTATTCCGATCTATGCGTGAAAAGGAAAAGAAGGTACACATGACAAATTATAAGAAACAAAGGCTTTACATGAGTTGAATGATCCTTAACGATTTTCCAAAATTGAATTATTCCTAATCATTAAAAAATTGGGTCCCTAGACCTCACGATGGGACCACATTTTCATATACACTGCGGTCAATAACGATGGGACTTTCCCAAATTTTTGGTGTGAACATGCGGAAAACATAACTTTTCAGAGGTTAGCTTTTATAATTACCATCAAAAAATGATCTGCAAATCCACTTTTCAGGTGGTCATATTCTTATTGGCGGGCCAAATAACGGGCTTTTTGGTACTATCCGAGTACGAAAAGTGGAAAGATCATGAAAATTCGTTTTCTGGGGGCATTTTGAGTTCTAAATCAAATTGCATTCACAGATTTTTGATAATTGTTTTAGTTTTGTCAGAACACCAAACATTTAGAGAGGGTTATCCTTATTGACCGCAATGTATGTGAGACCACCCGTGCTACGGCCGGTCTTCATCGGACCAGTCCCTTTTTTAAGACCGCTGCGCTTTTGTTTGGATCAATGAGATCAGTGATCTGCTCTAAGGAACTTTAAAACCGTGTAGAGCCGAAGGTTGAAATGCGCATCCGACAAAAAAACTTGTCACCCTCTTTTGTGCTAAAAGAAAATAACCTGGAAAATTCGTTAGAGATCATTCAATTCAAGTAGAGCAAAAACATTTATTAAAACAAAACCAAAGGTTTAGACCGCAGTCTACCCAATAATTAATCACTTTTATCAAGCTACGTGTTTCACATACCCCTGTTTCCTTCTGTATGAAATCATCATTCGTTTTCTAACCAATAAAATGGAACAAATAGACAAGCAATTGGTTGGAAGCATTTCCGACTGGGGGCGCTTCCTCCTTTCTCTAATTGTGACCGTTCATCTGACGATACTATCTTTGTTGGCTATTCAAAGATTCCTTCTATATTTCTACCAGAGATTTGAGAAATATGTGACTCTGACAAAGAGAAACACTAATTTTCTGTTGGCTTTTCTGTATCTGATAGTTTTCTTGGAGTCTATTATTGTGAAGGCTTATTTCGACTTTATCGGTCCCTACACAATTGATATTGATGTTGGTGAAAAGATAGAAGTACACATAGTTAATCGTTACGAGAAATATATACTGGTAAGTGATGAACTTTTGAGTAATTCAATTAATTTTTCGATTTTCCAGTTCAAATACCTATCCATTTACGCTGTTTTCATTGCGTCTTCCATACTGTATGTCCCTATACTACTCAGTATCCGAAAACATTCTCGACTGCAATCGGTGGTCAAAAACAGGCCTCATCAATACATACTCTATCAAACTCTTCTAGGAGTAATATTCAAATATTTTAGTTTAAAAAAATTCCATTAATTCAATCTATGTAGTTTTATTTACAG
>GL379833.1:6369-87106 GCA_000143925.2 Caenorhabditis brenneri | reverse complement strand
GCCTAAGCCTGGTTCAATAATGGTGTTACGCTTTCGAAGGGAGAATCTGATAGGCCCAATAGTGGACTTAGGAAACACAACAAAAAAGCTATTTAGAGCACAAAATCGAGTAGGATGAGTCCTGAAAAAAGTTTTTTTAGGTCTAGTATATTTCATGGGTCCCGGGCATTTCTCAAAGTCTGACTAGTGAGCTACGGCATAACTATGGTCCCGTATATTTTTTATGCAGCTTCAATATCCTTCCTTCGGCGGAAAGTTCTCATCGCAATCAGCACGTGGTTCAACAGTGTTTCTCTGTTGTAGTAACGTCTCCACATGTAGTTGAAAATGTGACCACCAAGTCGTCCTTCAGGAGTCTCAAATCTAGTTATCAACTGAGACTAGAGACCATTCCATGTTGCCTTTTTAATACTATATCCGCCAGGGCGAGTAAGACGTGACATGTAACATAATTTTTATTGCAACCACTTGACTTTTTTTACTGTCTACATAATAAAAATTCAATAAACTGACTTAAAATGTGATAAAATCGGGAAACATCCAAAAATCTGCAAAAAATCGCTGAAATCACTACTCTTTTTTCGGTCCCCGGTTTTGATATTTCGGTCCCCGATTTCGTTTTTTCGGTCCCCGATTTCGTTTTTTCGGTCCCCGATTTTGATACACGGTCCCCGATTTTTCGGTCTCCCATTTTTCGGTCCCCTATTTTTGGGTCCCCGATTTTTCGGTCCCCTATTTTTGGGTCCCCGATTTTTCGGTCCCCGATATTTGGGTCCCCGATTTTTCGGGCCCCCATTTTTCGGTCCCCGATTTTTCGGTCCCCGGTATTTCGGTCCCCGATTTTTCGGTCTCCGATTATGATACACGGTCCCCGATTTTGGAACAGTGCCGTACAATCTTGTACAAGTATCTTGGACATATACATTTTTAGTGGTCATTTTACGACAAAATTTGTGCCATTGAAGCAGTAAGCACACCTATTCTGGTACAGGGCTCTTATTTGTTGTGCAATCGAAAAAACGCGGAGAAGATCGGAAGATGGGTGATGATTCGAGACAGGATTGGAGACATGTTTTTGTGGGCATATATACGTTTCAAAAGATGGTCTGGAAGAGTTGAGCCCACCGTTTATGTGCAAGCAGATGATTTAAGGACAAGTGTAGTTTGAGTTTGCCAGTTGTTACTTTACAATGAAACTCCTAGCCATAAGGTCACTTTATACTTTTTGTTGGAAATTATCAAAAATGTGTGTTCAACTGTAGTGTAAAAAATTGTATTCCGAGTTAATGAATAAAAATTAATTTCCGAGAAACTTCCTTAAAAAACTTTTCACCTGCCTTGTCTAATTCTGCATAATTATTTCCTTTCAAAACCCTTATTTTGTGTTCGATCAATGGAAAACACCACATCTATTCATAACATTTCCTCTCTTTACTCAATTTTTCTGGTCAGAATCTACATGGTTATCCTTACTTTCATATACCCATTCTATATCCACGTCTACCGAATGAATAGAGAATGGGATCAGAAAACTGCCCTCTATCATATCATCAGACATTCCTATAAAGTCTTACAAAAGTTTTATGTCCTTTTGTACATTTTTATTGCGACCACTATAATAACAGATAATTTTTATAAAGACAATAACACCGTCTGGTTTTTATACTATTTATATTTTATGTCTCAGTTTTTGATACTCTATTTGATGGCAGAAGTGAACCATTTTTTGTTATGTCTTTTGGCTTTTCAAAGATTTATGATATATTTTTTTCCGTGGTCTGAAAAATATATAAGATTCGATGAGACTGGAATGAGTCGGTTTGTGATTTGCTGCTATATAATTTTCGGGTTGCAATTAACCTGGGAACTGGGGATTAGTCATAATCAATGCTTTTTCTACATAATTATCAATTTTCTTTTACTCCTTTCTATTCTTTTATATCTTCCCATTGCCTACAGTATCCAGAAAGTGAGTCACCTACAATCCGTACAGGTTAACCAACCTCAACGTTATGTCCTATGGCAGTTGATACCGCTTTTAATCTTGAAAGTTGTAAGCTTTAATTATTTTTTGTAAGTACCAATTCTTTTTTTTTTAGACCTACATCCCTCTATATTTTTCATTCGCCTCAGAAGACCTTGAACTACTTGTGGGGAGCTACAAAGTTATCGACTCCTTCCTCACGCCGTTTATAGTTCAAATCTCGTATTTGGGTTGTAATCGAAGAAATTTGATGACTCTACTGTGGTCCTTAAAGCCAAAGAATGTGCTAAAAACGTTATGCTGCCCGTGTTTCACAGCAGCCCCGAGAGTGGCGCCAAGAGATCAGTCAATGTATAGTTCTTCCGGGTTGCCATTGTATTGAATAAGCTGCAGGTTCATTTTTTGTAGTTTGTAGGTATGAACACCAAAATCAAAGAATTGATTTAATAAAGGGTTGTACATTTATAAATCATTTTATAAATCACAAAAAAAATTCCCACAGACAACAAATACATATTCACACTACCGTAGTCCCGGAATCGTCCCCTTGCAGATAAACGGCAGGCTCAACTCTTCCGGATCTTCTTTTGAAGCCTCTAAAAACCCGTGAAAACATTGATCTTCCCAATTCTTCCACATTTTCCCGATAACACAATAAATAAGAGACTTGAATTAAGACAGGTGTAGTGAATACTTCCAGCACTTGGTATATTTTGCCATCTTCTGGGGGGCAACAGAAAACATACAATAGATTTGACTGAAAATATTTTCATGTGTACAGTTTTAACTATCCTTAAATACTCACGAATTTTTCAATCACGGTGAGAACAGTCTGGAAATTAATGTATTGCTCCGATTTGTTTCTCTGCATTGAAATCAACTCAGATCGTTTTCGAATGCTGATCCGAATAGGAATATAAAGTAAAGAGGAAGTCAGAAAAAATAACACAAAGTATTCATACTAAAAGAAGATTGATTGAGTTTGATAGAACACTTTCTCACTCACATCCACAACTCCGGAATGTTTCTTGTACTTTAAAATGTCGTAATTGTTATTTATGGAAAAAATAAAAAACTCAAAGTAAACCGAAAAATAAATGACTGTCAAGAATATATACGTAGAGATGTGTCCTAAACTGACTTTCGACTTGATACTCGGGAAAAAATGGAGAAGAAATCTTTGAATATTCAACAAGGATAACACAATGATATGTACTTTTTTATAAGCCACTAAAAAAAATGATGATCCATTGCATGGCAACGTCGTATGCATGATAGGATATCATGGATGTCCTTGAATTCATGAAGAGAAAAGAAACTTCTAGTGCCAAAATAGTATACGTGCCACAGGTGGCGCAGTAAAAATGATGAATTATCGGATATACTGCTGTCTGCAGGAAATTATCTTGTATCGTTTCGGAGTAAACTAACCTTCTTCTCGATTTCTCTCATCGATCTAGAAATTATAACATACAACGGAAAAACAGGTACAAAAAGAATCGGTTCCACGAAGAAGGATATAGTTTGATGAATACTTAACATGGCTGATAATAAGTTAATGCTCAATGAAAGTGGTTCTGGCGGATGGGGAGTAATTACTTCCATGGTTAAATCCATTCTGAAACTTTTATGTTTTCAAGAATTCAAAAATAGTTTTCAAGGCCGAAAAAAGCAGATTACTTGGAATTATATATACTTAGCCGTGAATAAACTTCCCGCCCATAGAAAATCACCTGCTCTGTTATTTCTATTCCTGAGTCAACTTCCTAATCCCTTTCCATTTGTTTATAACATGCAAAACTCAACTTAGAACTTATGAGTACCACACGATCAATTTTTATCAACGATTCACTTTGGTCCATTATTTTGCGGATTTCAACGGAACCATTCATCTTTTTTTAAAGAATATCCCATTCGCAAAAAAAACAAAAACTATTCATCCAAGCTCCTTATTTATTATTTAATCGAAAAAACATGAAGGGGTGAAGGAAGTCCGTGTCCATATGGCAAGTTATGAAAAAATTGATTTAGTTAGTATAGAAGCGTATTGAGTTCGATAGCGCTGAACACAATCGACATAAACCACCCCGAACTTTCAATACTGGGTGGCCTTCTATCACAGGATTCCCGGTTATATTCTGAACTCACTGCTAATTGTTCTTTGAAGTTTTAAACCTGTTGCAGAACAAGAAATCATAAAGTGCAACAAAAAAACTCTATGATAAGGGAACGAATTAGGTCAAGCGACCGTCCAAATATATCATCTTTATCAGTCTTTGTTTGTTTTCTTCTTCTTCCCTTTTTCTGCAATGGTGGCGGTCACCAGATTCTCTCAGGAGAACATTTGTTTGATTGCTAAAACGTTACGAAAAAATATGGAGAGCGTTTTTTGTTGGTGAGTTTTTTCTCAGTTGTGAATTCCTCTAAATTTCAGAACTTTCTTTTTTTTGTTAGCCAATGCCTGTTGGATTGTCGTAAAAACTATCGACAAGGGTACATTAGCCTAAAAGCTCCGAAGGGAAAGAAGAAGAAGAAGAGAATAACCCATCTGGAAAGGTGAGTTTAGTTATGAAACGTCTCAGATTTAACACGTCTTCAGATGCTGTACAAATGGATGTAAGAACAAAGCTGACGGGATCCCGCCGCCTATCACAATTGCTGAATCCTATTTTTGTATGGAATGTTTTGCAATCGATCAGGAGAGGTTTGGAGTTGATAATACTGGGTTCGAGGATTCCGATGACAAGGAATTTCAAGTTCTCAAAGAGAAAGCAGTGGAAAAGCTGAAAAAAGGCTCGGTTTCAAAAACCAAAAAAAAGAGAAAAGTAAAACTGAAAAAATGTTCCACTCAAGGCTGTCAAAATATTCCACCCAGTAAATTATTGACTCATCCAAAGACTAAAAGATATTTGTGTGTGTAGGTGAATCTTTAATTTTCAAAAAGCATAGAAAAAATATTTCAGCAAGTGTTACCTAGCTTGCCGTCCGACACGCGTCTGTAAGTGAGTTTGGAGCTTTTTCGGAAAACTGTAAGAGGAATAATTTCCAGCTTGTGCTACACAAATTTCAAGTGGGAGAGAGCTGATTAATAGGATGTCTACTGATAGTTTCTTCTGAATTTTCTATTAGATTTCGTAAAACTTCTGGCTTGGAACTGGCCGTGCAGGTACTGACAGGGTCG
Organism: Caenorhabditis brenneri; assembly: GCA_000143925.2. Taxonomy (NCBI): domain Eukaryota; kingdom Metazoa; phylum Nematoda; class Chromadorea; order Rhabditida; family Rhabditidae; genus Caenorhabditis; species Caenorhabditis brenneri. Next base: position 81,941 of record GL379833.1, on the reverse strand, counting down.
GATTGAGCCTGATCGGTCTCGATTAAGTCCAGTTTGGCCTTGCCAAGCCTAATTGGGACGTTCCGGTCTATAATGGCATGTATCGATCCGTTACAGCGTCAATTCGGCCCGATCCGGCTCAGTCCGGCCTGATCAGGACCAATCCTGCCAGTTCTAATGCTGCTTTTCCCCTTTTCTCTTGTTTTTTCTCATTCCAACCAAATTATTCCCATTTTCAGACTATAATCCCATTTTAATCCGATTGAATTTTTTCTCTCTGCCTTTTTCTGTGAATACTAAATTTAGCCCTCATTGCTTCTTCCGTTCTGGGGCTGCCTTCTCCACTAAAAGTGCATAATCCTGTCTTCAATTCATTTGTAAATTGATGGAAAATGGATGGAAAATAAAGTTTAAGGATTTATGCCTTGAGCCGGATGTTCGGACTATACATTTTTCTCAGAAAGCAATCCAGGCCGTGCTAGGAGGATCAAAATGTTGCAAATCCTTTAATGAAGTCGGGAGGATTAGGAGAGTGCGACTAACGGGGAATTTGGAATGGAGTTCAAACTAGATTTTTTTTAGTTGGTATGGCCTGGTTAGACCAGAACAGGCCGGATCGTGCAGAATCGGATCAAACGGACAAGACCAGTCCGAAGTGGACCAGTCAGTTCTGACAGGTGCAGCGGTACGGATGTCGAAATAGGCCGCATCAGGCTGAATTTTCGTCAATTGGCCCCAATCGGGCCAATTCGGGCGACTGGGCAAAACACATCAGAAGGACCGGTCTAGGAGAAGCGGAGTGACAAGCCGGATCGAATCGAATTGAGCCAAACGGACTAAATCGGGCTAAACGGGTTCTAACAGCTTGAACCAGGCAAATTATGCTGCGTTTCCTGGTTCTATTACCCAGTAGCTCTTCACATTTTCCCCGTAAGTTCTGAAAGTGTTCCCTGGAATAATTATTCCTCCCTGCAAACACAAAGCTGTTTTGTCTTGGAATTGTACCAGCTTTGACCAGATTCTGACTTTAAACTTCCGGACTTTGTATTAGGATTTTGGATTCTCGGAGAGGGAGTGGATCAGGATATGAATATTGTTTTCCAATTTTATTAATTTCCCCTTGAAAAATTGCGAAAAACAATTGAATCAGATGTAGCATAAAACTGGATGATCAGGCGATTTTCGAACGAAGATTGTTACTTATTAGGAAGAGTGCTCTCGGATCTGTGGTTTAGTTTTGTCACGATTTTTGGTCCTAACCTCCCTCGAAGTATGTCGTTCGACTCCAATTTCCCCCTAGAAAACCTCAAATTCATTAAAAAAAATTCAGAAACTTCTAGTTCTTGATCTACTTCCTCAAGCCCGTCAATAAAAACCCAGACAATGAGCTAGACGGATTAAAATTTCTTTGTTTCTAGAAAATTTTTCATTTGCAAAATCAGAAAGTTTTGCAAGCAAACACATCTCCATCAAAAGAAAATTCCGGAAACTCACGTACACCTTATTTGGAATCTGAAGAAGCAGAAGAAGTAGTACTAGGATTAACGAAGATTAGTAATGGGATTAAGCTTGAATTGGAGGGTATAAATGAAAATAGGTGTGGAAGCAAAAAAAGGGTAAAGTTTATTCATACTATTGGGATCAAAATGTTCCATCGCATCACTCGAAAAATAGAGATTACTCGGATAATCTGGGTAGAGAAGAGTGGAGGCAAGAAGATTTTGAAAAAAATTTAAAATAGCCGCAATGAAACTGAATTTTTTAAGACAGTGCTAATTTTTTTCAGAAACCGTTTAGCGTGAAAACTGGGACCCAGACCAGCACAGGACCCAACAAAATTCTGATTAAGACGAAATTGGTGCTGTACGGTAAATCTGTAAACACTGGGTTGGGTTCGAACTAACAAAATCCTGGCTTAGGCCCAGCCGGCATATACGTTTCGAGCATCATATCTCGTTTGTTTTTAGAGCTATCAAAATGTTGCCAACTGATGAATTGCTTAAAACGTTTTGTTAAACATTTCACTAGTTGACTACTTTTCGAAATTCCCAAAGACAACCGAGATATACTCCTTTGAACGTACAGTTCACCTCCATTACAGGTTCCGCATTCCCAAAGAGGTACTGGATGCTCAGATCAGCATATCTCGGTTGTCTTAAAAGCTATCTAAAAGTTTTCAACTGATGAATTGCTCAAAATGTTTTAATGAATGTTTTATCAGTTGACTACTTCTCAGAATTCCCAAAGACAACCGAGATATACTCCTTTGAATATGTAGTGCACCTTTATTGAAGGATGCTCACAAGGGAGGTCATTTCATAAACCGTTTGAGAATCATCTACAAATTTGTATACTGACAGTTTCGAACACGCTGAAAACGAATCTGAACTCCGTTTCTTCAAAACTCTTCTAGTTTTCTGGAAATTTTTGTCTGAAAATCGGGCGACCCACCACCGCTCTTATCACATGCCTTCCCACTGTTAAAAAATGTGTCCTCCTTAGCTCAGTGGTACAGGCGCAGACACAGGTGATTCGCGGAACGCATATCATAGGTGAAAAGTCGTTCGTGACGCCGTAGGAAAAGTACATAGCGCGAACAAAATCATAGGCGAATTATTTACAAATCGCGAAAGAATATCTATGATCCGCGTATGATAAGCAAATCGCGAACGAACTAGTCGATAACCTGTATATCGCGAGCCCTATTTTTGATAAATCGCGAAAGTTTAATGCTTTTTTGAAACCGAAAAAAATTCTTGTAGCCGAAATTTATTGGGTAAAAAAAGAAAATACATGAAAGTTGTCTTATATATACACATATACATAAAAAAGCAGTTGATTATTGAAATGTTCGGAGCCATTTCCCTTGGTGGTAGTGGTCGATCTGAAGTTGAACTTGGTGCTCGGCTCGCAACATCCGGCGCTGATATCCTGTAAAAACAGAGTCATTAAGTTTTTCCATCAACATGATTTTTGAATAATGCTCTAAAATTTAGGCCTTTGAGGGCACCCCCAGATTTTTCACTGTACGTACGTACCTTAATGTCGCTCGCGAAGACCGAATGAAGATCGAATCGTCAAAAATCCTTCGTTCCGTTTCACTTGTTGCCTCTGTAAATGTTTTCACTCTACAAGGTATTCATTGAATATAGAGGAATACCTGATCAATGTCCCGACAATTTCTCCATATCCACGAAAACATCCACTTGATTCTTTGATGTTGAAAATCTAGGAAGAAATATTATCTTTACTCTTTGAGTTTGAAAAAATTGAAAAACGTTGTGAAGAAACTGTAAAAATTCATATGAGCAAACGGAGAACTAAAAAAATAGTGGGAAAAACTTAGAAAAAATCACACAAGGGAGTTTTCGCGACATGCCAATAATATGCATATGATATTAATAGAACGCGAACTTTCGCGATATGTATGTTGATTGTCAATCATATGTAAGTCGCGAGCACTTTCGCGATTTGTAAATTATACTCAGGACATTTTCGCGCCATGTATATAATCTGCCAATTATATGCGAAACTTGAGATTTGCCATTCCGCGAATCACCTGTGGAGTAGTAATCGAAAGGTCTCGAGTTCATTTCTTTTCCACTCAATATATTTTTGGAACTTTTTGTTTTTTTTCATTATCACTCATAAGTTTGAAAATTTTGAAATTTATCAAAAATTTTATTTCCCATGAAATGTTAACTATGCTCGTTTAGCTAACACATTTTCTATTTTTTGTAACGTCAATGAGTATTCAATGGAAAAATGTGTGCTGTCCAATTATGTTCACGATAGAGACAAAATTTTTGATAAATTTCAAAATTTTCAAACTTATGAGTGATAATGAAAAAAAAACAAAAAGTTCCAAAAATAAATTGAGTGGAAAAGAAATGGACTCGAGACCTTTCGATTACTACTCTGCGCCTGTACCACTGAGCTAAGGAGGACACATTTTTTAACAGTGGGAAGGCATGTGATAAGAGCGGTGGTGGGTCGCCCGATTTTCAGACAAAAATTTCCAGAAAACTAGAAGAGTTTTGAAGAAACGGAGTTCAGATTCGTTTTCAGCGTGTTCGAAACTGTCAGTATACAAATTTGTAGATGATTCTCAAACGGTTTATGAAATGACCTCCCTTGTCAGAGTAGCATATCTCGGTTGTCTTGAGAGCTATCGAAAGGTTCTTAACTGCAGAAGTGTTCAAAATGTATAGTTGAACATTTTACCGATTGACTTCTTTTCGAAATTCTCAAAGACAACCGAGATATACTGTATTGAATATGCGCTGCCCCTGTCGTAGATTTTACGGTAGTTTTGTTCTGATGCTCTAACGATTTACAGCATGATTGTAATACTTAGTTTAGCTCCAACTGAAAATACTGGTTGGTCTTTGAGAAAATCTTCTGAAACTTTTCAAGCCTCTGATTCAGATTTTCAGACAATTCCAGTCAAACGGACGACCGAAGCTAACAGAGAACCGAGACGCAAGAGGACACCATTTTCGGACCGTTTCTGACGATTTCCGAGCTTTCCAAATCTTCCCTTGTCCCCAACCAAAAAAAACCAACACAGATGTTCCAGAACCACAAGATTTATTGAGGTTGACCCATATAGTTATGAAGATCCAAAACAAAAAATGAAGTACAATCAAAAAAAAATTGAAAACTCGTCGAAAAAAAAAAACAAAACAAATTTACAAATAGGCGGTGCAACTCCTCTTGAATCCTTTCCTTCTCTCCTCCAGTGCCCGGTCGATCAGTTTCCGCTCCCCATTGGAAGATGGTTCTGCTACCATTGGTCCGGCACCACCACACGATTTCTTGATGTCCAAGTCAGAGTTGAAGCTGTGGATTTCCATTTGAACGTGGAACATTTTCGAGGGGAATAAGAAGTGAGTCAGAAAAATTGAAGCGAAGAACAGAAAATGTGAAGATTGATATTCAGAAATATTTTCTCAGAAGTCAAATTTCAGATTGATGAAACTACTCCCGACTCCTTCTTATTTATATTTTCTCCTCCCTGGCTCCGCCCCTTTTTCTGGGCTCTCTTCTTGAGCTCCAATGATCTAAAAAGGCTTCTTAAGAGAGTGAAAAAAAATGGGCAGCTGGGATTAAGATTAGGATCTCTGTCTTTGGTCAGAATGAGAAACCCAAAAAAATTGGGATTTCTGTCCTTTCGGGAAGATAGGAAGCTGTGGAGAAAGCATTTTTTTTCTCAGGGAAAACAACAAAGAAGCCTCTCAATTTGTGTACCCCTCCTGACCAGTTGTTGTGTTTCTAGAGGCAAAAAATTTCTGAATTATGGCAAAATATGAATTCAAAAAATAAAAGAAAAAGATTTTTGAAAAAAACACAAATTAGTTTTTGGAACGTTTAGTGTAAACAGTCAATAGAACCACACATTAGAAAATGAATTTTATGATAAATAAACATGAAAATGATCTAAGAAACTCCGGGAAGGCCTCAGAAAACTAGGATTAAGTCCCGTAGAAATAATGATGAGCTGAAATTGGAGAGAACAAAAATGAGCTAATCTCGGATGATTTGAAAGTTTTTTTAAGCTTAGAGGATTTTTTAAAATTTTGTGTAATGCAAGGATTTTGAAATCTTTGGACAAATGGTGTGCTTTGAAGAGTGAAGTTTGATCAGAAAAAATTGGAACATAAAGTTTGATATTGGGTTATATTGAGGTCGCTTCTTATGAAAATGGTTCAATGGAAATGGTCAGTCCGGCCTTATTTGAAACGTTTTATCTGGTCCGGTTCAGCCTTATTTAGTTTGATTCAGTTTTTTTTCCGATTAGGCAAGTCTGGCACAAACTTGACTGCTTTTGTATAATTCCGGTTCGGACAGATCTGACCCGTCTGGTCCGATTCTGTCCTGACCAATTCGGACCGTTCGACTTTTTTCGACCTGATGAAGGCTGCCCTGGCTCGTTTCATGCGGCCCAATCCGGTCTATCCATACCGATTCGCCTATACGGCCGGTTCGGCCCCAATCCGCCTAATCTGGACTGAATTGACTCGATACGGATTACACCAGACCAACCCGGACCAGCCCGAGCCTAGCCAAATTGGACCTAATTATACTGGATCTATAAAAACGGACCTGAATATGCAAAGCGGGACAGACTTGGAGAGATAGAATGAATCTGGCTTGAACAAGATTGGTCAAACCTAACCAATCTGGTCAAGCGGGCTTGACAAACTAAAAGGGCCGAACCAGCTTAAACAGACTGACCCCGGCAACTACAGACCGAATCGGATCAATTCAGCCTTGATCAGGTAGGTTGGATCAGACTGTTCAGTTTCAATACGAAACAACTATAAGAAGTTTCAACTCAAGTGACCCAACTAAGCTTTATTTGACCTAACTAAGCACTATTTCAACTTAAAACATTTCCAGAAACATCCCTTTTAATCCCCTAGGTAATTTTTTCTCGAATCTGATTCAAGTACACGATCTGTTAATCCCGTGTTCTATTCCCAGTTGCGCCCGGAACATTTTGATCTCCATACTCTAAAACACGCTATTCAAGGCTATCTCGATTCGAGCTTAATCCTCTCATTAATCTCTGTTAATCCGAGTAGTACTATTACTTGTTTTTTTGCTGCTTCTAGGAAAATGTACGTGAGATTCGAGAAGTCAAAGAAAAAGGTGCAGCTTTCACAGTTACAGGTTGTTACGGGGCACCTAGTTTCCATGTTCAGTCCAGCTTCATTTATTCAGATTTCAAAGATCTTTACGCATTGGAATTTCAAAATGTCTTTCCAAATATAGTTTTATTTCATAAAAATTCCAAAGATCTTCTCTCAAAAGGTCTCTTGACGCATTTATTCCATGATTGTTTGACGTAAGTTTCCTGAGGATCAAAATCAAAATTCAAATAAAACTTGGTAGGCTTCCGAGTACATTATGTGGTACTACGGGAGCCGAGGGGTCCCAAAAACTTGGTTCAAAAAAAGCACCTATAACTTTATCTTCTACAAGCAATCCAATTTTAAACCAGCACCTTCTTGCTCAAGCTCTAAATACCTCAGTTCCTCGAAAGTGCACCTCAAACACACTCAAGTTAGCTTAATCCCTATTCCCAAAATCCTTCCTTAATGATCGCTGATCATTTTTTGTTTTCTTTTTTTTTCGAAAAAAGTTTTTTTCCTTCTCGAATGTTTTTTTTCCGTTCTGACCCATTCCTTGACCCATACTCTGAAGCCCTTCAAATTGGATCATTGGTTATGGAGAGCCGGATGGGTGGGGTCTAAGGAAATGTATATAAGGAGCAACGAAACTAAAAGGAATATATACCTGGTTTTCTGGATTTTCTTCTGAGCCGTCGTTTGATTTTTGAGAATTTCTACTGGCTTGTTAATCAAATCATCTAAAACCTTCTGGAACGCTACGTCCCATACCTACTGATTTTTCTATTTCCCCATTCTTCATTCCAATCGACTCAAAGAAAATGTTCCACGTTCAAATGGAGATCCACAGCTACAATTCTGATTTGGATATCAAGAAATCATGTGCATCAGCTAAAATTGCGGTACCTGAGCCATCATCCAATGGAGAGCGGAAGCTGATTGACAGGGCACTGGAGGAGAAGAGGAAAGGATTCAAGAGAAGCTCCACTGCCTATTTGTGACACTTATATTTCCCGGTACTTTTCGGTTTTTTCTTGTTTTAAGATTGTTTCCATTTTCCAATTCTGTAGCTTTCGACGTTTTTTTGTATGGATATTATTAGTTGATTTCTCTTGTATCAAAATAACGATGTATATGGGTTAGTACGATCTCAATAAATAGTTTATGTTTTGGAACAACTGTGTTGGATTTTTTTTCACTCGGAAGAAGGGAAAAGTTCTAAGATACTGGAATTGTCAAAAACTGTTTGGAAGTGGGACGGAAGATACAGAAATGTAGGACAAGTCGTTTTTACCTTCTTTCCTCAAAATTTGGTCATAAGATCATTTGAAACCTGCTAACGACCAAAATCAAGTCTACGAGAATTTCAGATAATTTTTCCAGGATATTTTCAGATTTTCAGAGCCCAACCAGGAACGTGGATAAGGTCCAAAGTTAGATATCTATGAGATTGGCTTGAAATTATGGTGTTGAAAAGAGGAGATAAAATTTATATGTAGCATGAAAAAAAAAATGAAAAAATGATTCCGGAAGATGATTTTCCAATTCAATCAAAAAAAAAAATCCAAATTATCAGATTGAAATTTCTGGAGATCATTCAGGCTCTTTGAATTGAAAATCTGGAAACTTTGGATTGGCTGAAGACTGAAAAAAACTGGTGGCTAGAATTTGTCAGAAAAAAAGGATAGAACTGTCGAAACATTTTCAAAACTTGTAGGAGCACTAGCTTGAGATGTCTTTCTGATAGAACCCAATATGAAATTTATATCATTCAATAGATAATTTTTTCCTCTACCATATTTTATATTGACTTGTCAGCTGTTCTAAAGCGACATCAAACTTCAGTTATCTGGAACTTTCGGTACCACCCAAGAAATGTCTAGTTTGATCCAACTTTATTATTATTTTCCGTCTTCCATCACTCATAAATCTTAATTAGTCAGGCTAATCTCATCCAAATCTCATCAGGAACATTTTGGTCAAAGCCATTCCCAATACCTCCAAGTCGGTCTAATCTTGTCCATTTCTTTTTGTTATGAGTGGACAGGATTATAATGTTAAGACCAAGCACATTCTTTGTTTTGTCTGAAAACTTGCAAAATGATGGATGGTTTCAAAATTATGGAAATTTTGAGATTTCGTGAAAGCAAAATCCAAGATTATCCAGTATTTTGAAAAGGCTTTTTGAAAATTAGGCTTATAAAATCCAAGAAATCCAGGATAGGGTAACTTTTGATGCAACTTTTGTTTCAACAGAAAAAAAACCGAAAATGAGTGTGAGGTAACCTAGAAAAGCAGCAATAAAGCAGTTGATTATTGTTGGTATAATGTTTTTTTTTGTGCGTTTTAATGGATGGGTCCAATCTAGGAGCCTTCTAACTATCGAAAGATTTTTTTCGAAAACAATCCAAACAATTCAAATATTTTTCGAATTCAATTTAAGAAAAACATTCTGAAACCTAGTTCTGACCCAAAATTTCAAAAAGAAGCCCTAATTCAGATCATTGGTTATGGAGAGCCAATGTATATAAGGAGCAACAAAACTGAGACAAAATACATCTAATTTTTTTTGGATTTTCTTCTGAAGTTTTCGGGCCTTTCTGTTCTTATTTAGCTCAACCTAACTATTCCAACTACCCTTCCCAAAATGTTCCACGTTCAAATGGAAATCCACAGCTACAATTCGGATTTGGATATCAAGAAATCTTGTGCATCAGCCAAAGTCACTGTACCTGAACCATCATCCAGTGGAGAGCGGAAGCTGATCGACAGAGCACTGGAGGAGAAGAGAAAAGGATTCAAAAGAAGGGCCACTGCCTATTTGTGACAGTCAATTTCGGTATTTCCCAATTTTCGTTTTGAGGATCTAAATTATTTCTTATTTCTTAACCCGCAATCAATTTTTTTTTCTGAACTGATATTTATGGGTTACCCATTTTCAATAAATCGTGTAATAATCAGAATTTGTTTGTCTAACCGTTCTCTAAACAAAGTATGATAAAAACTGAAAACGTAAACAACTGATTTCAGGTGCCTTATGCATTTCTTACATGATATTTCTGATTTCACAAAAACTTTCACGCTAAATATGAAACTAATTTTTCTTACATGTTGCGTCTGGATAAACAAGAAGCATGTAGAAAGCACACACTTGGTACTAGTACTCAATATGATAAGATCTGTTTTCATTGAAATGAGATCCTGATTGAAAAAAACATTCACTCGAAGAATTAAAATGAATAACTGAAAATCGCGTACCGTAAATCTTGTCAGAGACTCATTCTGCACTGTATTTTCAGAGAATTCTATCTTGGTTAATCTTTGAAATTTTCAAAAGTGTTCAACTTAAAAAATTCGCATTGAGAAATGATAAGTAGTTAAAACTTTTTCATAACTCAGAAAACAATCGAAATATACTGTTTCAAATATACAGTACCGGGTGGGTTTCATTACAGGATTTCCGGTAGGGTTCTCATCATCAGATGCGTTATGGACCTGTCACAGTCGTTTAGAATCTTTCACGTTGAATCGAAGAGAATACATTTAAATACTTCGTTGGAAAACGACAAATATGGAGAACTAGGATAAGGAACAGACGACATTTTCAGATTCTCTCACAAAGATTGCTGTAAAACCTACAGTAGCCTGTACTGTATGTTCCCAGTTGCACATCTCGGATGGAAAAAAGTTGAAAAGTTCAGAATGTGATCAACTGGAAAAATGTTCAACAAAACATTTAAAAAATCATATTAGTTGAAATATTTTCCCACTGCACTGGACATGTAGCAATGTATGTATCTCTGTCAGGTTGACGGTAGTCATGGTTAGTTTTCGGCAATAATTTTAATTTTGTTACTAACTCAATCAGAAGGACGGGTTCAATTTGGAGTAGCTCGTTACAAATGAAAAAAAATTTATGGAACAATTTTGTAAACGATACCATTTTTATATCAAAACCTCCCAGTTTTATTTTCGTATTTTTCTTAGTATTTCCAGAAAAACACAGACTGTTTATCTTTGACCACTTCGCTTCAAAAAAAATTTCCTTTTTAAAAAACATTTTTTTCCTCTAATTCCAATTCGAAACCTATTCTTTCTCTTCCTGTTTTGACCTGAAGCCCCAACGAAGCCTCAATTTAGATCCTTGGTTATAGGAGAGGGTGGGGTCTCAAGGCTCAAGGAAATGTATATAAAAAGAGCATGGAGCAACAAAATTATAAGAAAACTAACTGACTTTTTCTGAAATCTTCTGAAATCTTCTGTAATTTTCTGGAACGTCCTTTTCCAATTCATTCACTGATCTTCCTATTTTTCCCTACTCTCTAAAAATGTTCCACGTTCAAATGGAAATCCACAGTTTCAATTCGGACCTGGACATCAAGAAAACATGTGCTCCAGCCAAACTGACAGTACCTGAGCCATCGTCAAATGGAGAGCGGAAGCTGATCGACAGGGCACTGGAGGAGAAGAGGAAGGGATTCAAGAGGAGCTTCACTTCCTTTTTGTGAATCATAATTTGATTTTCTTCGTCTAATTTTTTTCATTCTCTATACAAATTATATATGGGTTACCCATTCTAATAAATCGTGTTAATTGGAAGGAACTCGTGTTTTTTTTTAATTGAAAATTGGGGTAAACGAGAGAATCATTCTGAAAATCATTACGGAAAGGACTAGAAGCGTCCGAATTAGTCAAGATGAATGGCCCTACAGTAATCTCAACAGGCATTAATTTGTCTTGAATATTCAGTAACAGAATTTCCTAGCTAAAAAGTTTCAGCTTTGGCTGTTTTTCTACAGTAACCGATCAGTAATTCTTGTTTGAGAATTACTTAGGCTGATTTAAGCTTACTCTGAGCATGGCTCACACTGTTGAAAAGTTTTCTAGGGCTCAAAAACTTTCACTGTGTCGAAAAAATCTCGAACTTCGTTTTTGTAGTTGACAACATATTTGTACAATCACTCTCCGGGTAGATAGAGCTTTTTCAATGATGTTCCTGGGGAAAAGTCGAAATTTCTCTAGAAAATTGGCTCTATCTGCCGAGAAAATGATTCTACAAAAAAGTGTGGCGCATTCTCAAAGTCAGCTCAAACCAGCTGGAATCGCTAACGGTTTCCCTTTTCTACAGTTACCCTATTCCAGGATTACTCATAGATCTGAATTTATTTTCGCTTCCCAACCATTTTTTTTCGCTTTCCGAATCAGTCACCCCAATCCACACTAATCTCCCCTCTACTACATGTGTTTATAGTAAAAATGAATTGAGGGATTTCTGTCCTTTAGAAATCTAAATCCCTTCCTAATCCCCCAAAGCGGGCTGTTTTTGTGGAGCGGATTGTTTAGTTTGATTCATGGAATTTTTTTTATTTTGGAGTAGAGAAAATAGAGAAAACAAAAAAATTCAAAAAGAAACAACAAAAAACAAAAGAGGAGGCTTCCAGGAAAGTGTTCTACGGTTTTGGGGGAAAGAGTGATCTAAGGAATTGGATTTTTGCTTCGAGAAGAAGAATCACAAAACTTCCAGAGCATACATCGGGCGAACAGTCGAAGAAGACCGATTACAATTCAAAAAATTTTTGAATTTGAAATCAGTGATTAAAAAAATTAAGTCTTTATGGTTACTTAATAGATACACTAGTTTCAGAATCAAAGGAATCAAGGCGGCATCCGCAACTTCGCAAAAATAAATGATAGTTCGTAGGTTTCCATTGAGTATTGAGTAAAAATATACGGTATAACTCTAAATATAGGGTATAAAAACTTTCTGAAAAAAGGAAAAACCCACAATTTTCATTGTCACAATTGAAACTGCCTGCCAGAAAATATAACTTCGAAACTGATGATTTTTTATCGCTACTGGGATGTATAAGCACGCTGATAGCACTGGAAGTACTGAGAAGGAGATATAGATTATCTGAAAAATCTCTAATTTTCATGGATTAGTGATTTTTCGTATCAGAACTGGCCATCACAAATAGTATCGAATAATGCTGAAATAGGTCGAACAGGTCCGAACAGGTCAAACTGGCCTAATCGAGTCGGATCGGGCCTGATGAAGCCTAACAGTTAGAGTAGAGTCAAAGAATGTAAAAGACAGGGCCGAGCGAGCCTGATCAGCTAAAGCGGACTATTGCAGGGACCGGGTCATGCTGAACCCATTGAGCCTATGTAGGCCTAAAGAGCAGCATCGCACAAAACGGTGGGTCTTAGCAGAAATAACTGGTCAACAGAGCCAAACTGGTCCGGTGAGGGTCTAACTAGGTCTTACGGACTATAATTGTCTTACGGACTATAATGGTGTTACGGATTATAACGGTCTTACGGACTATGTTGGTCTTACGGACTATATTGGTATTACGAATTACATGGGTCTCACGGATAATATTGGTCTTACGAATTATATTAGTACGACAGAGAAACAAATTAAAACGGGCCAGTTCCAATACGAGGTAACACTAGTATCATACCGGTCTATCATTGAACCGTGAAATCATGGCTTTATCCAAAATCAATATTGCATAAACAACCCATTCAATCCACTTCAATTTTCTATCAGACAGCTTCAAAAAGTTTTCATGCTGTGGAAAAAAGTACAGGAAAAATTTCTGGAATCCAAGCAATGCCAACAACATTTGGTTCAATTGCGCTCCCATAAATAGTACAAAAATAGAAGTGCTCAGTCCAAAAATGGATGGGAGATAAAACCATATTGATTGGGATACTATCAGCCTTGCTAAGTGACCAATCGTTAATGAAATAATGAAAACAATATGAAATATAAAAGAAAATTTAAAAGTTTTCCTGGAATATTTGATAATGGAAAACCCAGTTGTATCATTGTCTCGTTCCTCATTGAGATCGAATATTTTCGCATAAAATATATAGATTATTATTAAAAATGAGGGGTATAAAAACAGGATAGAGCCTGAAAGACCAGTTGGTGAACCTCCAGGGAGTGCAAAGAGAGCCTGGTCCATGGTTGGAAAGATCAGGAATGAAAAATATATTATAAATAGCTGCTTTTTTTTTGAGTTTTCACCTGCTCCTTCCGCATAGCTTTTGAACTTTCAGACATAATTTTTATTCTAAGAATCTGGAAGTCTAAAAAAATAACTAGCTAAATCTAAAATTATCTTCTGCTACAGACGGCAAGTCCTCAGTTTTCCGGAGCTCCTCGTAAACTTTCAAAGCCTCCTGGTAGATTTCATAGGAGATACTGGCACCGGGAGGGTCCTCTGGAGGAGCAGGATTCTGAGTTTCTGGAGTTTCCTCCTTGGTCTCAGCCTGGAATTCCAACTGACGAACTTCCTTTTTGTAACAGGACCTGCAAGCGAAAAAATCTCTACTTATGAGAAAGGGGCGGAGCCAACTCTTACAGACAAATCCAACTTTCAGACACTGGATGTTTTCGGATATCCTTCCGCATAACACTCGAAAAACAGGTCGATTTGGAGCACACAATCTTAATTTTGTTTTGAGGACGCCGATTCTTCCGGAATACTTGATAGTGCTTGATGCAGGGTCTGAAAATTTTTTGAGGAAATTTTCGAAAAAAAAAAATAATACTTGCTTACGTGCAAAACTCCTTGGTTTTTGTGATTATCGCCCGGCAATACTGGTTACCACATCTAAATTTTGTAAATATTTTCTGAGTATTATTTAAAAAAAAAGACAGTTACCTATAAATTGGTCGCGTTTTTTCTGATTTCGAAATGTCCATTGAAAAAAAAAATCAGATAATCAAAAATTAGATAAAAATCAAAGATAATAATTGTGAGTGTGTGATTTTCGACGCGGTTCTTTCCAATCTTTTTTTTTCTCTTATCATTCGATGTGACCTAAATATATCGGTTTCGATACCTTTTTTTGGTTTGCAGCCATCATGCAACAAGTCTTGTTCAACTTTTTATTCCGAAAATTGAAAATCTGAACCGCCCATCTTATCACTTCATAATACAAGGGCTGCTTCATGCTGACAGACGGTGAATACATTTCTGTGGTTAGCTGTATACTTAAAATGGATTTGAGTAATCAATAATTGGAATTGTAGTAGGAAAATATGTGGGCATGTAAGAAAATGGTTGGGAATTTTTTCGCGGTTGAGGAGGTTGTTGGTACTGCTCTTCTGGGAAAACTTTATTTGAAACTCGTTGGGAGAAGCAATCTTGAGGGTATCGATTACTTGGAGTCAAGGGCTCTTTACGCTTCAAGCAACTGGGCCTAAAACGGTTTTGTTTAGAAAAAAAATTGGATTCGAAAAAAATCACCTCTTCTGATCACTGATTTTTTCTTCCTGTGTACATTTCTTGTAGCATTTTCTGAAAAAAATTTTTAATGGACCTACAGTAACTCTAGCTAAGTGCCAACTCACCTACAAATATGCTCAAAACTTTTCGGATGAAGAAATGGTATTCCATATATCCGCCTACTACACTCATCCATTTGACAACTGGAATAAATAAACAAACTTTGAAAAAATTCAAAATCCTGAATTCTTACATCTTTGTTGTTCTCCGTTCAATCCGATAGAGCATGAAAAAGCTGTAACAATCATAACAGACCGCTTTTCCCTTAACTGGATGGTCAAGGAAATGGTGTCCCCACCATGAACATTTTTTGTTTGAACAGTTTGTACCGTTTGGAAAGGTGATTTTTTGAGTTTTTTGCTCTTTGTAACAGATTCTGAACGATGGTATTATGCGATTTTAAAAAATTATTGGCGGACATACACGCAAAGTTGCTCATTTTTCCAAGAAAAAGAGTTTATCATAAGTGGTAGAATGGCAGTACGGCAGTCTTTGCATCGTTCAGCCATCTGGAACTTAGAAAAAAAAACAAACGAAAAATGGAAACTTGGCTGCATTTCCAAATGATTTTTTTGGAGGTTGCGTCGCCTCTGTCCCAGTTTTTACTGACCTCTATAGAAGGTTTTTCACCTAATCGAATCCAGTTATATCCATTCCCCCAAAGATTACAGAAAAAAAAACAAGATGAAACAATTGCCGCCGGAAGGAGAAACCGGTTAGGACCTCCCTATTGCTTCAATCGCGACAAATTGATTGATTAAGAAGAAAAAATTATGACAGTTAACCAAATTTATTTTGTACATGAACAAATTATTATATTTATATGTACATAACAAAAGTAAGCGAAAAAAGGTGTTGGCAGTTTTCAAGGCTCGTATTCACTATCCTCACTGCTCGAACTATCATCATCATCGTCATCTGAAGAAGAGGAAGAACTACTATCCTCACTGTTTTCTTTAGAGTCTATGGAACGATCTTCATTTTCCACGGGAACATCGTTATTGGCAAAAACCGGTGACAAAGGGTTTCTATATCCGTGTTCATCATATTCAGCTTCCATTGCGTTCTCGAATGCCGCTTCGTTGGCGCTTATTCTTGCATCCTGACTCTCCGGGACATCCATTGGGTCGTGGTAGTTATTAATAAAGTTATCTGGATCCTCATCATCAAAATCGGAAAATGAATAGTCTTCGATAACTGGTATGGAGTCGTCGGAGCAGTTAGAGCCGGTTTCGGCAAAGTCTCCAAAAGAGGGTTTCTCACTGGCAGTGGGTTGTTTAGAAGTAGGGGTTCCTTCGTCGTAAATCTCAGCTTCCAGTGAAATTTTGTCATGGTCTTGGTCATCATAGTCCTGGTCCAACCAATCAAGATCTTCATCAGAGAAGTCACTACATGGCGTTCCTGGCATCGATTCTTTGGCTTCTTGATCGTTTTGGTTTTTATCAGCAGGTTTGAGCTGGATGTTCCCTGGCGTGGCTGCTTCAATAATTTCCAATCCTATGTTGCCGCTTTGCTCGTGGTTTTCAGCTGCCAATGTCACTTCGGCAAGACTATCGTGGCCTACGTCGTCATAGTCTTGGTCCAGCCAACCAAGATCATCATCAGAGAAGTCTTCTGTTTCTTCCAAGCTTTGGTCTTCAGCAACAGGTTCTTGGTGAGTTTCTTTACAGTTCTGTACAGAATTCTCAACTCCAGGCCTCTCTCCCTTGATTTCTCCAAGCTTTTCATTCGATTTTTCATGGTTCTTTTCATCATTTTCTTTAGTTCCCATGGTTATACCGGTCGCCACCTCCGAGCTTCCAGATGGTTCACTATTCAGCACTGAGCCATCAGAGTTTCCTGCAGCTTTCATCTCCACATCATCAATATTTTCAACGTATTTCTCAGTTTCTTCACAGATTCTCGTTATCGTTTCTGAAGGTTCTGTGTCAACCTTCCCCAAACTGTCTTCGACCGCTGTCCCTTCGAGTCCTACCTTTGTTTCATCGGCTTCCCCAAGCACCTTGTCATCCGATGCTATCTCAGTCAAGCTTACAGTAACTGAATTTCCGGTTTCAGTTTCTCTTCTACCAGCTGTCTCTGTGTTCACCTCAGCCACCCCTTCACTCGCCGAGTCGTCATCAACTCCCACATTATCCATGGATTCTAGTAAATCACTATCTTCATCGGAAAAATCCTCAATGGACTCATTGTCATCTTCTCCGTCCTTCTCTGGAAGTTCAGGGGATACTGCATCAGAGCAACTCGGCATGGGAGATTCCTGGAGTTTTAAAGAATCCCTCTCAGTATCTTCTATTGCCTCGACATCAATGAACTCATTCTCGTTGTCATTGTTCGACGTCACAGAATTTCTAGAAAATTGATTTTTGATTGGCTTCTACATTCGATAAACTACTCACTGCTCTTTCTCCATTTTTTCCACTTCGGCAACTTTTTTGAGCTCATTTTCCAGATAGGCTCTGTAGCAGGCGCTGAAAATGAAAAGTGAGGCTCAAATTTGAAAATATAAGGCTTTTCTTTATGACCGGTCCGCTCCAATGGGGCATGTCTGGCTCAATCCGGCCCGGCTTGGCCTGATTTAGCCTAATAGGAACCATACTAGCACATAGACAAAAACTTACCAACAAATCCAATTCTTGGTTCCGTGAAGATAGAATTGCCTAGACGGGGTGAGGACGGCTTTGCAGTTTGGGGTGAAGCACATTTTTCCATGATTGGTTTTTTGAACAGGCTGAACAGTAGGAACTTTCGCTTTTTCGACTGGAGGATCCTTCAAATCGATCAAATCAGCAATCCGAAACGACAACGATTTTCTGACTTTCTCCTGTCTCACAGGCCTCATTTCCATCGTTTCCTCACTATCCGACTCATCATTCAATACGATAACTTCTGGTGGAGATGTTGGCCTTCCTATCTGGCCCAATACCGGTGCCCCATAATTAGAAGAAATGTGAAACTTCCCATTCTTTTGAAGGTACATCAACAGATTTTGAACGCCGGGGTAGGGTTTGAAAAAGTCCGGGAATGTGAATCTCCAGTTTGGATTATTGAAGGGAAGTAGGCGGCCGGTGCTGAACAGGGGTCTCGCCGCTCCAATAGGGCTTTTCATAATCACAGGGGTCTTTGGAACTTGTGGAATTTTTGGATTTTCCGGTTTTTGTGAAGGAGCTCCTGGCGAACTGCTCTTTTTAATGTAATTTCCAAGATGCCACATCACATTCTTGAAACACATGCTGAAAAAATAGTTTTTCTCTTATTTCCTGTTTAAAGTAGACTCACTAGCAGCATTTCTCATTGGTCGTCGGGTGACGCCACGTTCGAAAACTCTCCTCGCAGATCTGCTCGTTGTACGCAGGTTTCTCTTTTCTATCAGATCGACGCTTTTTGAAATATTTGTAGCAGGGTCTGGGAAAATTTAATCTTGGGGAGACGGACCGATTCGATTCGGATTGAGAAAACAATTTGAGCCGGAACAAACCATATCAAGCTGAATCGGACTAAACAGGTCAAATCGGGGCCAACTCGGGGTCAATTAGTTGGGACAAATGGGCAGATTCACTCCAAAATAAATCCGATAAGGGCCGGATTAGGCCGATTTAGGACGATTCGGGCCATATCGAGCCAGGTCTGGCTGAATCGGACCAAACGAGTCCGATCGGTCCAGATACGAGCTGATTGGGCCGGCTGGCCAAGCTCAACAAGGCCAGGTCAGGCCTAACGGGTAGTAACATAGCACTAAGACTTACGGGCACACAACGTTCCTGGTAACGGGATGAGCAAAGCCACTTCCATTCAGCAAGACACGGCAAAAATGGTTGTTACACCTGCAAAATGTTATTTTTCAGAATCGAAATTTGAAAAATTCCTTTAGAAATACCTCGGTCTCCCATCTTCCACTAGATCCCTACACTCTCCCTTTTTCTGTTCGTTATCTTCTTTCACCCGTTTTTCTGTTTCCTTTTGAAATCTTTCCAACACTTGTTGGAACTCGGAGCTATTAAAATAGCTTACGAGATCTTTTTTCTTGCGTTTCGGCGGAGTATCTGGTACACCAGGGAAGGGGTATAGAAGAGGTTGAAAACTGAAAATATTTGCTTTCTGAAGAAAAACTTCAATTGAAGAAATACCCATATCTGAAGTTTTCCATTGGCACATTGGTTGGAAAACCCTGTGTTTGTTTCCGCATATCAAATTCAGATTTCAGTTCCGCAATAGTATTTTGAAATTTGGGGTTCTGCAACTGTTCGATTCTGAATTTTCTTGTTATCTCAAAATTCCGGTAGCACGATCTGAAAATATTGATCTTTTATTGAGGATCGACGGCTTGGGTACTTACGGACAAACGATTTCATGGGTTTCCGGATGGCATAGGCGTCGAGGGTGTATTGCGAGGAAGGGACGTTTGCAGGAGGCACATCTGAAGAATCAATAGGGTTTTAGAGTTAGAAAATGGGAATTTAGATGCTCACACATCCAAAGAAATCAGACACCCGGACAACTAGACATCCGGACATCCAGACATTCAGACCCATGGACGCCTGAAAACCCGGAAAAAGCTTCAAAAACTCACGATTCCTCACTATCGCCAATTTTGATTGAGGGGCTGCTTTTCGGTTCAACACTTGATTCCAGCAGTTTTTTGAGC
Source organism: Caenorhabditis brenneri (assembly GCA_000143925.2). Lineage (NCBI taxonomy): Eukaryota > Metazoa > Nematoda > Chromadorea > Rhabditida > Rhabditidae > Caenorhabditis > Caenorhabditis brenneri. Next base: position 62,376 of record GL379833.1, on the reverse strand, counting down.
TTTGGTGTTGGTTCTGACTCTTCTGAGCCAACTGGACTAGGATTTTCATTTTCCTGTGAGGGCTCAGGCCTTTTTCTGAGCTCATTTCTCTTCGTGGGTTCAGGGCTCTTCGTAAGCTCAGGGGTCTTTGTGGGCTCGGGGTCTTTGACAAATTTCGGGCTTTTCGAGAGTCTAGGGCTCGTCTCGAAACATGGGCTTTTTTGAAGTTCAGGGTACTTCATAAGCACGGGGCTTTTCGCAAGGTCAGAGCTCTTCATGAGTTCAGGACTCTTTTCAGGTTCGGGGCTCTTCGTGAATTCAGCTCTTTTCAAGATTTCAAGACTCTTTGTTAGACGTTCAACGCTTTTTTCAAGCTTTGTGTGTTCAGAACTCTGTGGGCTCCTTGTGGTTTTAGGGTTTCTCTTTGACTGAGATTTCTTTTTTGACTCAGGGCTCTTTGTGAGCTCAGGGCTCTTTGGCGGCTCAGAGTTCATTCTAGGCTCAGAACACTTCCTCAATCCTGGGATATCCACAAGCCCAGGACTCTTCATGGACTCAATCTTCTTTCTAGGCTCAGCACTTTTCCGGCCCTCCAGATTTTCCAAAATTAGCTGAGTAGCCTCCTCAAGACTTTTGATCTTGGAAGAAACCGGGGATAGTGAAGGCATCGAGCATCCGCTGGATGAAGATGGTGATGGTGACTCGTTGGGGAGCATCACTTCCAGGAAATCAGGGTTATTTGAGTTTGGCGATGCTCCATCAGAGTGCTTGCCTGGTTCAGGAGAACTACTCGACGCACCAAGTCTTAAAGATGGATTTTCTAGATGAGAATTTTCTTAAAGTTGCTGACTACCTCTGCCAATTTTCGCCACGTTTGTAATTGTTAATTTGCCTCCAGCATTCACTAAACATTTGAACTTTTTGTTCTCTGAACTCTAAGCTGAAAGACTCACTAGCATAAAATGTCGTCAAACTTGTCACGATTTTTTGATTTATCATACAATCCTTGCTTGCAGTCAGAATTGGAGCACCTAAAAATAGGAATTATAGCTTGTGGATCAGGAGCAAAACTTACAAGCCGTACAACTTGTCAAGGCTCTCATCTTTGTTAAAGACTGAGGGGAAAGCACTCGATGAGTTGTTCCTTGTAGCAGAATCTCTTCTAAGAACTGTTGGAGTAGTTGCTTTTTGGGGATACAGATTTTCTAAAGTAAAAGGAACGGTTTCAATGGTTAAGCTTGGAGGGGGATCAGTTGCCATGGAGGTTGATTCGTCTTGACAGGAGTTTCCAGTAGGATATTTATCAAGAGTGGGAGGGTCAGGGGTAGGTGAATCGTCAGAGAGTTCTTTTGGAGTTTCTCTCAGTGAAATTCGGCTGGTTTTTCTAGACGGAACATCATCAGGTGCGCTTGAGTTAGCTAATTCTGTGGATCTTGGACTTGGTGTGGCCGCTGGAGAAAGAACCGGAGCGGTAGATTGTTGGCTTCGCTTCCTGGATGAGGAGGTGATTGAGCTGCTAGATTGTTGGCTCGATTTTCTGGAAGGAGTCTCGTCGAGGGCGGTTGGACTAGTTATGGTTTTTGCTTCCAGTTTCAGGCGGACAATGAGAGGTCTAAAAAATTAGCATTGCTGCAAAAGAAGGGTAAGATTACGGATAGACCTGTAACTGCTTCTGTATGTCCAGAGGATCATATCTCTAGTGTCTTTAAAGTTATCAAAAAGTTTTCAACTGATAAAATGTGTAGAATGAACTGATAATAATTTTGTTAGTTGACCATTTTATGAAATACCCAAAGGCAATCAAGATATGCGGCCCGCAACATGCAGTGGGCCCCTTTTACAAAACATACGGTAGCTGCCACTCACCTCCTTTCTTCCTGCACCTCTGGTTTCTCGGATTTCAGTTTTTCATTTTTCTCTAACTTCTCTAGTTTTTCTAAGCCGCCTTCTTTCATTCTAATGTCTTCTGAATCTTGAACAGGAGCTAGCAACATGGATCCTGATGGAAGTCCAGAATGTTCATCGTTTTTTCCTAGCCCATCAGTTCTAGTTTCACCAACAGATTGTTCCTGTGGGATTTTGATCCTGCAAAAAACCTTTTTCAGAACCACTTCTCTCCTTTTTTAACTCACAACTCCTCCTTTCTCTTCTTTCTCCGTTTCTTCGTTGGTGGCTCCAGGCGTTTCCGATCCTCGGCGCAGTCTCTGAAAATTTGAAATTACTGCTAGGGTCCAAAAAGAAGAAAAAATCATACCCACAAACCAGGAGTCCATTAATTCTCCAAAACGTATCATAGGCCAAAAACTTGCAGTCAGAGCATTTGGTGAACTTTTTGACAGGCTCAGACTCCATTTTTCATTAGATCTGCTGAAAAAACTGAAAATGAGATTTTGGGGTGGCTGAATCTAAGCGGAAATTGGAGAGACAATTCCATCAAGAACCATCAAAATTGAAAAAAATTTCGAGAAAAAAACAAATAATTCTCGATAAACAACACCAATAATGAAGCCCCCATAAATAAAGATCACCGTGAAAATGAGAAATTTTATTATCTCCCTCTCTCTCTCTCTCTCTCCATCCAAAAACTTCTTGCTTATTTCTACGGCCACTGACCCATTTGTGTTGTTTCCTATTCTATCTTCACCCTTTTTTTGTTTCCATTGATAAGAGTGAGTGTGGCCTTAACGGTTCACATCTCCTTTCTTCGTAAAATGCAAAACGTCTCCTCCTCCTCTTTCTACACTTTTTCGTCAAGGTTGGCGGCGATAAATTTTTCAAAAAAGGGAGATAATATCTAATATCGAAGGGGGCAAAAGGAGAGGGGTGGACAAATTATTGAAAAATGGGGAAAAGAATTGGGGGAGAGTAGAGAATTTGGTGGGAACCTGGTTAGAAATTTGTGGAGAATCATGTCTTTGACAATTGGCTTGTGCGGGCCAATCTTGTAATACATTGGGATTTTGTGAAATTTGACAAATCGAGCTCGACTTCCAGAAATTTTGAATTCTGTGGAAATGGTGCTACCCCGCATTAGAACTGGCCCCATTATAATCCATCAGTTCTGTAGGACCTATCCAATCTGTTCCATTCGAATAGGCCGAAATCGGACTTTCTGGCCCGAACTATTCCGGATTGGCCTAATTGTTCTGAGTCCATTGAAAGCGCCCTGAATCAGAACTGGCGGAAGGAGTTTTCCTGATCCTGGGAGTCTTGATTTAGAGTACACTAGAAATGTAAAAATGCGAAAATGGTATTAATTTCATATAGGGTCCGGCCGCCAAAGTCGAAAACCGACAATTTTGTTCGAACCCGTCTAACTACTCGGTTCAAAACTGGCAGAGTCAGAGCTATTCCGAATCTGAACTGCCAAATTGTGACCCAGGATTTGCTAGCCAAAAATAACCGATTTTGATTCAGGATGATTCCTATTCAAAACCATATTGTGTCAAAAACCGGAACTCCGATTAGTTGTCTCCTAAAATTTTTTCCCGCTCCTCAAAACCCATTCAATAAGTCACTCCTTATACTTTTCAACCCCTTCCTTTTCAATCCCACCAAATCTAATTTATTGAACAAACATTATATCTCCGATTAACATCTAAGAACATCTACACTCAATTCTCTGAAAAAACCGGTCCCGAAACCCTTCTTCTCACTCTCTCTCTCAATTCATCCATTTTTCATCGAATCCCCATTCGCAAAATTGATGTGATTGATATACACCTTATCTTATCTCCTTTCTTTTTTTTGCTTCGTTTCTGCGAAAAAGTTCTCTCGTTTATTTCTTGTTGGATACGGGGTTACGGTACATTTGAAACAAAAAAAGTTTGATTAATGATGATGAATCAGTACCAACGCTTGTGACAGTCCCTGCAAAAAAGTCGAAATCTTTAGGTTAGGCTCCGCCCCTTTTTTCTTACCAGCAGACATATTTCCCGAGCGAGTAATTGATATAGTTTCGTTGGTTCAGGGGTTTGATGCATCGGAGTTTGTAGCAGACCAGGGACCTAGAAGTTTGGAAATTGATGGGGCGGGGTCTAAGGGGCTCACGTTTTCGGAGCAGGCTGATTTTTGTCGCCGGATTCCTCTGGGTCCCTCCACTGATTGGTTTTTCGGAGGTGATCGGAGCAGGGTCTGCGAATAGGAGTTTTGGGGACTAGATATCTGAAAAAAAAGGGTACTCACAAGCACAAAGCCTCCAACGTCTTTGGGTGTTTTCCACGTTTCCCAGAGATTTCCATTTTGCACAATGGGTTACAGCATCTAAATTTTTAAAGTTATGAGGGTTCTTGACCTTGCGCGGGCCTCAATTTTTCAAAAGCTGACAATTCAAAACGCAGGGGCTGTAGAAGTTGAATTTCTCAACCGAATGGTATTAATTTCATATAAGGGTGTATCAGAAAAAATGCATCAAAAGGCTGATCAGAAATTAGAGCCCAAACTCAAATCCCCGCCACTTCTTCAAAAACTCACACATCATCTGCATTATCTATTCTCTGCTGCTCATCCAACTCCACTAATTTCTGCAATTCTGCTCCATCCAAGCTTGCCAAAGCGATTTTCATTGCTGACTCCACCATTTTTGGGTCCATGCTTCCATAAATACTTTGGAAATCATCTGTGACAGAATTTTGGACCTCTGGATTTTCCAGCACCTGAATCTCATCGTCTACTTGGGCCCATCTGAAATTTTTGTTTTTGTTAATGGATTTGAGGAGTTTTTGACAACTTACACTGGATCTGGAGCATCAGAAGCATCATCTGAAGCATCAGAAGTCCCTTGGGATTCTTCAGCTCCTGAAGCGGTCGGCTTTAACCCCAAAATATCAACAATTCGAAAAGATTTTAGAGGCGTTCTTGGTGCAGTTTTTGTCAATTTCTGACTATCCAACATTGCTTTCATAAGGAACAGCTTTGAAAAATTCATTGTTGTTTCTGGAGACCCCAGCACTGACTCCGGATCCCTAACTCGTCTCTGGTAGCCTCTTAGATGAATTGAGTCCACTTCAAACTCATAGTATCTCTTCTGCTTCTCCTTCTTATGATGCTTCTCGACGCTGAAAAATTCAGAATGGTCAGAAACTATTTGGGGCAAAAACTCACGTTCCATCCCGTCTCAGTCGCTTTCTTCCCGCCACCCGGGCCTCTCCGGTTCGAAGGAAGAAGAGATAGCAAGCCCTAGACAATTGTTGACGTTAAGAAATTTTCCAAAGAAAAAAAAATAACTGACCGACAAACTGTGATATCGGTGCTAGGGATTTTTTGCATTAGTCCCACTTTTGTTATTTGGCAATACTTGTTCGAACAACTGAAAATGGCTGATAAGAGATATCTGGATACCTGGACATCCAGACACACAGAGACACAGAAAACGACACAACTACAAGACCACCTAGACAAATGTGATCAGTTGGACATCCGGACAAACATGCACAAAGTAGATGGCTTAACCACAAAATCTATTCAGTTGGATATCTGGACAAGCAGACAGACAGATACACAGAAAATCACACAACTAAAAAATCGAACATCTGGACATCCGGACAAACAGACACTCACGTAAACTCCACTGCAGACTTCATCTTCTTGTGGTAATAACTGCACTTGCTGCATAACACTTTCCCGGTGTCCGGATTGATGAGAACCTTCAGTTTCCACATGCAGCAGCCGCATTTCGAACAACTGTCATGTCAAAAAAAATTTAATGTCAAAAAAAAAGTTACAACCTACCACAAGGTTTTGTCAGTTTTGTTTCTCTCTCCAGCAGAAATCTCTGTGTTGGGGCTCCTGAAAGAAATGTGTGTCCGGATGTCTGGATGTCTGACTTACCCTTCCACTGTCTCAGTTGTTGGAGAGCAGCTCCTGAATCATTTTTTTCTATTAGCAGAACAAAAAAATTTTTTAGTTCACCTGCAAATCCCGTCACTTGTGAATTTATCCCATTTTGTAACTTCGCAAGTTTTACATGATTGTGTGGTCCTTTCCAGCATTCTTTTTTTTTTTAGATTTTTTTGATAAAAATAAATAAACGCGAACCAAAAACCGAATAAAAAATAGAAGAAAACTAGCTGAAAGGTAGGTACAGTCAATAAATCCAATAGTGATTAGTTATGTCGTTTTCCCCCCTTCCCGTTTTCCGTGTGTCTCAATTGAACAGATAACGACTTTTTTGTTTCGTCGATTTCATCTCGCAGTTCCGAATATTGCGTTTTTGGTTTTGAAAGTATACTGCAAAATTCATTAGTTTCGCCGTCACAAGATGGAAGTGATAAGATCTTATAAGAGGGCATTTTTGATACATTTGAGGTCATCATTGATAAGGAAATGTATGTTTGAAAAATATTCAGTAATAAATTTGAATTGTATACACATAATGTTCATAATTCAAAAAAGAGAAATTGGAAAATGTCATTGAAGAATGAGATCAAAAAATCAACCGGAAGATTTTAGTTAGCTGTGATCTAACGCTTACAGATAGGTATTAATTTTGGATCTTTAATTTTTCGCATTATCTTCCATTCTCGGTTTCTTCATTGCCATCGGTAACTGCCTTGAAGATCTTGGTTTTTTCCGGATACAACTACTGAAAAAATTCAAAAATACCGATATTATCCAACATTGTTAGATGCCTTACTAGCAAACTTTCTTCCCTGTCTCCATATCGACAAACACTCTCCTCGCCATTGGTCTCATACATATTCCATCGTTGCCGCAAACATGGAAAATTTGGGAGTAGATCTTGGGTACCACTAATGTTTCAGGAGGGGGAGGAGGAGGTGCTATAGAGGTGACCAGGTTTTGGATGCGGTTGATTGTGGCGGTAGAGGTAGAGGTCCCCGGGGCGGAGGTAGAAGGAGTGGGTGGAGCGTGGGGTCTAGAGGGTCCTGGAGCAGGTTCGATGAAGGGTTCAGTAGATTTTTGAGCAGATCCAATGAAGGATTTTGAGGATTTCGGTGCAGATTCAGTGATGAGTTTTGAAGGTGTTGGAGCTGGTCCGATGAAGGGCTCAGAGCTCTTTGGGGCGGGTCCGGTGAAGGATTTAGATCGTTTTGGAGCAGACTCAACGAAGGGTTTTGAGGATATTGGAGCAGGTTTAGTGAAGGATTTTGGGGATTTTGAAGCAGATCCAATGAAAGGTTCATGCGTTTTTGGAGCAGGTCTGATGAAGGGTTCAGAGGATTTTTGAGCAGGTCCAATGAAGTGTTTAGTGGATTTTAGAGCAGGTTCAATGAAGGGTTTCAAACATTTTGGAGCAGGCTCGATGAACGTCTTAAAGCGCTTTGGAGCAAACCGAATTACTGAGACAGCGTTGGGGTTAGCTTGAACGGTATCTCGAAGCGGGGATGGCTTGGCGGAAGAGTCATCTGGAGAGGCTGGAGCTCGCGAAGCTTTTTCAGGAGCAGACGATGAAGAAAGATCGAGTGGAGATTCCTGACAATCCTCTGGCTCGATGGAAGTGGATGTTGAAGAGAGTAAGGATTTTGAATGTCCTGTGGCTGGCTGATACTCCACAGGAAAGTTTGATTTGACAGTGGAGGACGATAGAGCTTGTGGAGATAACCGATAGGAGCCTACTAGAGCCGTTGGTTTGTCGGGAGCTAAGTTAGGTGCAGTTTTCCGGAGAGGAGCTTGTGGAGGTGGTTCATCATCCACAGGAGCAGGAGCTGATGAGACCACCAGAGCATTTTTGTAGACGATGGGTCCTTTTGGAACAGCAGATGCCTTTGGGGCCGGAGAATCATTTAGAAAGACGTGTTTTGAAGGTGGCTGAGGTGCTGGTACCCCTCCGAGAACATCTGGGTCCCCTGGAATGGCTGATGACCCAGTTACAGTGGCAGCGCAATAACTGTTCGAAGGTGGCGGAGCTGCTCGATGCTCTTTAATTGCAGTGTGCTCTTTCAAAACCTCAGAAGGGACAAGAATTGGGCTCAACATCCGCGGAGCCGGACCAGCTTCATCACCGGGATCCTCAAAAACCGGGACGTCTCTGAACCTGGAAAATACAATTTTTTTTTTGAATTTTTTTGTTTTTGTTTTTGGTTTACCCATTTCTCAGTCTGTGCTCCACGATTAGTTTAGCGAAAAAATCGCCGGGAAAAGTTTTTTGCAAAATATTTTTCCACTCAGACCAAGTCCACCTGGAGTTCGCGGGAAGGGATGGGAGTTTGAATATGGGAGAGGCGAGAGCTTTTCTGGAAATCTTTTTGGAAAATTTTCAAAGGAGAGAGAAAAACTCACACCACCAAATCCAGCATTGCTTGAAATTCCTTAGACACTCTGTCTTTTTTGTAGGTCATGAAATATGCCCGGCATATCCTGAAACACAGATTTTCAGATAATTATTTACAAATTCAAAACTCACTGGCAAATCCACTTTATCCCGGTCTTTGGATGTCTCGTCTTCCCTGCTAGGATTTTTACTCGACACATTTCATTGGAACAGAAAACCGGCGAATGATGTGGTGAGAGTCTTCCGGTTAGCACAGGCGTGACCAGTGAAGCTGGGGACTTGGCTCTATCTGAGAGCAGGGTGGGACAGGGGGAGTCGGGGCCAGAGTCGGAGTCAGTTTCAGCCCCGGGATTGTGGTGTTCACATCTAGAAAATACTTTAATTTCGGGAATTTTTCTTTTTCAGGATCACAACTCACTTTCGATTATTCTTTAAGTCTTTTTTCCAGTAGCAAGCCCTAAAAATTTGTTTTGGATTCTCAAAAATTATTTGAATACCCACCTACAAACCATCTCCATAAACGAGAATTCCTTATCCAATTTCAAATCATCACACATTTTACATTGACGGAAACTATCTGACATTTTGGAATCCTAGAAAAAAAATTGAGAATTTGACCACAATGAAAATAAATTGATCAATTAAAAATGACTGCCTAGAAACGTTTTGACAACGCTTTTGTTTCATATCATCTTCTCCAATTTTTCTTCCATCCTCTGTTTCCAATAAGTTTAATTTTTACTGTACATTGTATTGTTTGTGTCAGTCATGTGTGTTATCATCATCATTTTCCATTAAAAAAAAAGAGAAAGGATACTGCCATAGAGACCGTTTCAAGGTCATGGGTGGGTTTGATGGAAGGGAGGGTTTCGCGGAACAAAAGGTTCTTTTTCATTGAAAATTTATGATGGTTGATAAGGAATAACGAAGACGGAGAGTGGGAAGAAAAACTTATGGAAATGAAAAATTGTTTGTCGGAACTCGCAAAAAATGGTACCGGCTTTGGGTGAAGGATCAGTCAAGGGTCTGCTTTATACCAGTTCCTTGAACATTTGAACTGCAATACAAAAGTCCAAAAAATTTTACAAAACAATAATTTATAGAAAATAAACAATTCCTCTATACATGATTAGATTTAGGTGCAACTCGCTTTTCCCGCTCCCTTCCAGGCACTCGATCTCTCCGAAACTTCCGATAACAGTAATAGCAGGCACTGAAAATATTCTAAATTAGTAATTGAACCAATTAGACAACTCACTCGCAAACCATTTTCCCGGTGAGTGGATGTCTTTTCCTTATTTGAAAAAGAGTCACTTTGCAGTTGGTGTTTGAGCATCTGGAAAAAATGAAACTTGGATTTCCAGTCGTCCGGACAGACGAAAAAAGAAAAGCCTACAATGCAATACGGATCTTTTTGGGTACAGGCTTCCAAATCACTCGAAAAATTAGTTTTCCAGAAACTTCAGTTGGTATGAGAATGTAGTTTTTGTCAGTGTTTCTTATATTCTCTGATAATTCATAGCTGTTGGTCCTGAACTCCAAAACATTTAGCTGAAAAATTTTAGATTTTGTTTTGAACTTACTCTTTGTCAGCAACAGTTTCATCAGACATTGCTATATCTGTCTGTTCCCATCAATCTTAATCACTGACGTTCTTAGGTTTTGGACGTCTACTCTTCGTTGGGTTTCATCATTTCATTTGCCATGTCGGAAACCGTGTTTCATAAGATGTATAGACAGGTTCAAGGTTAGTTGAAGGGGTTCATGGTAGGTAGAAAATGGCCTGCCGGGTCAAATTTATTCAAGATTAGAACTGCCCGAAGCAGAACCTAATCAGGCCAAACCATGCGGATCAAGCCGTATCGGACCGAATCGGTTCAAGTCGATTCCGAATGAATCGTAGCCGAATCGGGCCGGTTCAGACCAAGAGGCCAAATCGGACCGAGGCAGAAAAAAAAAGATAAATTCGGGCCAAAAATTCCAAATCAAGTCAGACCCTGCTAGGTTGGGTTGGTCCTCAATCCGGTCTATTTGGTCCGTTTCGGCCTGATCCGGACCATTTGAACCGTTTGACCAGTTTTGGCCTGAACCGGCTCGAACCGGCTTGTTGATCTGATTTTGGCCCGGTTTGGGTCAATCCGGTCCGTTAAGTCCGTTTTGGCCCAATCTGACCAGATCCGGTCCGATATGTTCTAGTCCACCTACCTTGGTTCTAGTTCGATGTTGTTCTGAATTGGACAGTTTCATTCTCTGTCGCTTTCGCTGAATCTGGAATGGCCGTACGCGCCTCCGACGCATTTGCAGATTGATTACTTTATTTGAGAAAAAAAAACATTTTTTGAAAAAATAGTCATAAAATACCAAAATAAAAGTTTCACCTGAAAGAAACACACAAAAAAAGAAACACAACCGGGAGACAATCCTTTCTTACTATTGAAAAAATCTCACTAATATTTTTTTGCACGATGAGCTATGGAGAGACACAAACTGGGAAAGAGCACATAAGATATGGGAAGAGAAAAAAGAGAGAAAAAACCATTCAAGTTGAACTTTTGTCTATTTTTGGATAGGAAGATTAAGGAAGATTAGGGAAGATATTGACGTTGGGAAGCCAAGAATAGTTTACCCACGTCTATGCGCCTGGATACTGAAAAAAATCACTTTCATCGAGATTTCAGCCAAAAAAACTCACATCTGTTTCATTTTCTCATAATAGTCCTGTACCATCGCGTTCATTTGCGCAGTGAACATGGGATTTGGGAAAGTACTTGGCATGATGGGGTCTGTTGCCATCAGTGTTGCCAATGGGTTCTCATGTGGTACTTCTGGCTCATCAGTCTGAGTGGCGATTGGTGTCAAAACTGGAGATCTCATGACTGGAGCACGGACCGGGCTCGAAACAGGACTAGGACTTGAATTCGAAGAAGCTGGGCCCGAACCAGGGGATACTGGCCCGGAAGAAGCCACCAGGGGTACTGGGCTTCTAGCTGGGCTTGAAAAAGATCCCATATTAGCCAGAACAGTAGCCACTTGAAGCGAATCCATCACTTCCTCGGGGCTTCCAGCCTCCATGATCATTTTCGATGCCTCACTTCCTTTCACGTTCAACAAGCTTTGAATGTCGAATGGTTGCCCATTGGAAGTTGGTGGTGGCACTGAAGGGTACTTCAAGTTCGACAAATTCTTATCGAAATTCTTCAGGAAGTGCTCCCATTCGGTGTGTTGACTGCAAGATAAGTAGATGTATTTGGAATAATCTCGGCTCACTGCGTACTTCATGAAATCCTTGTCGAACTCTTCTTGGTCGCCCAGTTTGGTGACTTTTCGGTATCTGGAAATGGGATGGTGAGTTAGAATATTGTGGATCAGTATGATGGGACAACATTGGACCGAACGGACATAATAAAGCTATATTGCGTTGAATCTGGCGAGTTGAGATCAAATCAAGCTAAACGGATCGGACCAAAAAAAAAAAAGGACCAATCAGATCGGACCGTGCTATTTAGGATCAGTACAGATTACGTCAAACGGAACAGATCAGACCAAATGAGCCAAAACGCGGCGAAATAGGCGAAATCGGACCGGGCCAGGCCGACTTGAGTATAGTCAGGTCAAAAGTTTCGGATCGGACCAGACAGACCAAATCGGGCCGGATTAGGCTGGGCCAGGCCAAATCAGGCCAGATCAGACCAAATCGTTCAAAACGGGTCAAAGTCTATCCGATCAGGCCAATTCAGGCTGAAAAGTGTGCGAATCAGGCCGGTTCAGACCAAATCGAACCAGACCAGGCTGGGCCAATCGAACCGGAGCGATCAGGGCAAATTAGGTCTAAGAAACCAAACCAGGCAAAACAAGGCAAACTCACTTTGGCTTGAAGTCATGCGGGTCTCTGTCCGATTTGTTCTTGTTTTGGTAGTTGTAGCACTTCCTGGAAGTTGAATTTCAAAAAGGTAGCAGAGATCGAAATTAGGTTTTTAGACCCGAAAGTTCCCCATAAAAATGAGCCAAAAAATGTAAAACCACCCTTTATAAATTTATACCCCTTGCTAGCTAAAACAAACTAACATGCAAAGCCATTCCTTGGATCCCGGATGACGTCTCTTACGTCCTGTGACCAATTGTTTGCATAGGAAGTTGCCACAACTGAAACCCCTTAATCTCGTCTTTTCCTATAAATAAATGATGACTTACGTAACCAATTGCTGTGGCTCATGCTCTTTTCCGATAATCTTGATAATCCCAGTGTCCTTTTTTGGTTCTTTAAATTTCTTTTCAGCTACGACTGTTGTTGGTGACACCTTGATAATCTCCGGGCTCGCGGTATTCTTCTTCAGTTGCTCGATTAAGTTCTGTCCGTTTATCGTACTTTGTTTGATGAGTTCCATTATGAATTCGGGGAGTTTCTTGGCAATATCTTCATTGGCAGAGTCTTGGGAGCTGGGGAGTGGGGAGTTTTGAACAGCCGAAGAGCAATTCCCATTGATGGAGCAGTCACTGAAAATTGGAAGCTTTAGATTAATTGTACATCTGTGTGTCCCGATGTCCTTCTCCTTAAAACTCACCTACAAATATCCACATTCCAATTCTCCTCGTGCTTGAACAACTGGCACGCCGCACACTTTCTAATGTTGTTTATATCCACGACCTTCTGCGATGACGCCTTCATTTCCTCAATACTCTTCGGTGGTTTTGCCTTCTTCTCGATCACTGTTGCTCTTTTATATTCCTGGAGAATTGGGATCGGATTATCTGGATTTCCCATCTTTTCCAGAATAGTTTTCTCGAGGAATTCTTTGAACTTCTCGTGGAGATCCACATCTTCAACTGGAGGGGCGGGGCGTGGATTTATATGGCATTCCCTGCAATACCAAAGAATTTAGGGGTATAAATAAATATTTTACCTTTCATTCAAGTTAGGAGTCATTAGAAAAATTATTTAGTAATAATGAAACGTTATCAGGAAAATAAATTGTGTTTCTTATCAACAAGACACTCACCAGCACTTCTCAAAGTACCATGCTTGTTGATGCTTGAACTGTTGGCAGACGCTGCATTTGCCTACTTCTTTCAGTTTGAAATTCGGCACTTTGTACACTTTTCGGTAGTGGTTTGGGGACATCTGAAGAAAAATAGATGAGTTTGGTTCGGTTAAGAGAGGAAGATTGAGGATAGCAGAGATTGAATCGAAATGATAAAAATGGAGGGTGTGCAAAATGTGCACTTTTTACGACCTGTAAAGTGCAAAAGTGGATAGAATTTGAATTTGAAAAATCGATTTCGACCGTTGAATTCAGCTCATCAAAAGGGTTCAAATGAGTATACTCATGATAGGGTCTCACTGGGAAAGTGCCTTGATTAGCGTATTTTGACTAATTTTGATCTGAAATTGAACAGAAGTATACGTTTGAATTCAGCTCGTTAATGTGTTTCGAATGAGTATAATCATGACTAGGTTCTGAATTTTGGGTCTCGTCACGTAATTATCAAAATTACCGTATCCAATCAAAATGTAAATAACCTCATTAGAATCAGCTCGTTGAGACGAATCTTTTGAATATAGTCATGGATCAGGTCCCAATCTACCGTATCTCAACCTGTTTTGCTCTGATCAGAATGAAAATTATACCACTGGGTTCAGCTCGCTAAGCCGGTTTGAATGAATATAGTCATGACTAGGTTTTAAATTTTGTGTCACACCACTTAACGAAACTACCATATCTATTAAAATCACCTCATCAAGACCGATTTAATGAATATAATCATGACCGGGTTTGAATTTCAAATTCCGGAGCAAAATGCAAGAAAACATCATCAAGTCTTAATTATATAAAATAATGACTAGGTTTAAACAATTAGCCTCTCCAACAAAATTATCTCATCTAATCACAATAAAAAGTTTATCACTATAATCAACTCATCAAGGCGATTCTAATGAATATAATCATGACTAGGTTCTAATACCCTCAGCGAACTTTCGTTTTCTTTTTTTTTCAACAACAACAACAACACAAAAAAGTGTCTCCCTAATGGTGTTTGAACCTTAAGAGTGACGTCATTTTGTTGAAACTTCTCATTCAAAAGTCATTATCTCCCCCTATAACTTACCCGGCAAAGCACCTCGTAACTCAGAAAAGTGTTTTATGTGGCGAAATAAAAAATTCTTCTGACAGAAAAAAGCGATGCGGTGTTCGCTTCGTCACGCGAAAACTCGTTTCGAAGGCCCCGCCCACTTTTTTTGAATTTGAATAGAATAGAAACAAAAAAAGAGAAGAAACGTTCTGAACAAATCGAGGAAAGAAACAAGACGAAAAAGCGAAAAAAAAAACGGTTGTCATATCCAAAAATGATGATATGATATGATCATTTTTCTCTTTTTCTACTCCCTCCTCCCGCCGGCCGCAGCCGTTTGGTCGTCGTCGCGTTGTCGTCGACGATCACATACGCGAACAGAGATGCAAGAATTTTCTTCTTTCTCGTGTTGGCTGCCTGCCTTCTATCTGTCAATTTTTCTCTTTTCTTTTTCTCTCTCGCTTTGCTTCGCTTTTTTCTCTTTCTCGCTTCTTTTTTCTTCTTTCTCTTTGCGCTGTCGTCGTTGACCCAAAGTTTCAATTTTTCTCTCCCTCCGCTCCGTCAGCCGCCCCGTTTTCTTTTCATATATTGCGAATGTTCTTATCTGTTCTGAATATCATGGCATCGCGCCGCTACTCTTTTCGTCAGTCGGTTTTCAAGGTTAATGGAAAAGGAATGGGCGGTACATTTACATTGAAATTTTGATGATGATGATGGTGATGGGGTGGTGATGACTTATGACTGATTGGGAGGTATTGAAAAAAGGAATGTGAAGATCAAAAATGTGTTGAACCGGGCGAATACAGTCAAAGAGTCCTAATAGAGAATTCCTAATAAGACCAAGTCTATCAAGTGAGAAGGTCCGGCTGGATTCTCAGAATTTTCAGTTTTCAGAAGGACCGAGCTAGTGGAAAAAGGTCCGGCCCAGACTAGAAAAATTATTCTTGGATAACTATCCGGACGACAAATCTTCAAAATCTTGGCAGCATGAATTTTAGACTCCCAAATATTTTTTCTCAAGGTCGAACTCCCAATTTTCCAGTTCCTCCTCCCCTACCGAAGCCATCGGAATTCCACCTTGAAAAGTGCACCCCATCTCTAAGTGCAAGGGGTGTTTCATAAGAAAATGAGAAAGATGAGAAGATAGTCACGTACCGAAAAAAAAAATCCAAATCGAAAAAAAGAGAACTATATAAAAATATATAAGAAGTTGTTATACCAAAAATGAAGGGAAAAACTAATCATGAGAACAGAAAAAGTGCGCCGTCCTCCTCCTCCTCCAGAAAAACGGATTAACAGAAAGAGAGAAAGCAGCTGGAAGCAGGCAGTGCTCACACATATATATAGCAATCCTGGATAAATAGAGAAAAGAGTATTGGAGAGAGGCTGAGAGAACATTATTCCAAATGAATTTTTTTCTCTTTTTTGGGAAACGAGGTGGAGACTCATGGTGTCTTATCACGAGGGGAGAGAGAGGGAGCACGGAATTTGGGGAAGTTTTTGCTGGTTTTAGAATTTCGCGGTTTCAGAATGTCGGGTTTTAGAATGGCGCGGTTTCAGATTTTTCGGTTTCAGAATGGCCTGATTTTGAAATGTCGCGGTTTCGATTTGACTGGTATTAGAATGCCTCGGTTTCAGATTTTCGAGTTACAGAGTGGCTTCGTTTTCAAGTGTCCAGTTCTAGAGTTTCGCGGTTTTGAAACGTCGCGGTTTTGAGTTGGCTGGTTGTAAAATGTCTCGGGTCCAAATTTCCAGTCCAGAGTGACTTCTTCTCAAGTTTCCAGTTCTAGAATGTCCAGGTTTTGGAATGTCTCGGTTTTGGAATGTCTGCTTTTTTGGTTTCGAAAAATCATGTTTCAGAAGTGGATTGTGCTGTTCCTCGGTGTTTGTCTGTCTCCGACCAAAAAATTACAAACGTCCTGGTTTCCAAACGTCTTGGTTTCCAAATGGCCAAACTCTCCTGCCCTCCGAAACCCGGATTCCGGACTCTTTAGTTTTTCATTTCTGCTCTCCTTCTTTCTCTATACACTTTTCCAATTTTTGCATCATCATGTTATGTTGCCCAATTTTTCCTGCGATAACATCGTTCTCCTCCTCTCTTTTCATACTTTGTCCTCCCTCCTACTTGGCAGTCACTTTGTTCCGATTGATAATCCGTCACCACTCCCGTCCCTTTCGTCTTCTTCTTCTTCTTTTCAAAAACGCACGCCCAATCGTCCTTGAAACGCTCCCACTCACTCCTCACAGAACTGTGATTGACGAGACATTCGCCCCGTGGCGCCGCCGTCGGTCGAAGTTGATAAGAACGGAAATGCATTCTGTTGCGAGACACCTTACACTCACGAGAAACAAAAAAAAGTGACACCGGGCAATATAGTTGATGATGATGGTTGATAAAGGGTAACCGATGAAACGGGGGGAGAGAACTAACTGACTGCCAATGTGACGGAAAAGAAGAAGAAGGGGAATAGATGGTTTGAACAGTGTTATCAAATAATTTAGACGGGGGAGTAATATGATGTAAATTCGAAAAATGTTTGAATTCGGGGTGAGGGGTTTGCACTTTTCAGAAAAAATGGAGAAGGACCCAACAACCGAGTATGGTCTCAGAAAAGCAAGGAACCTGTATTGCTGTTGAGGGGTTTCCAAAATTGAATAAGTCCAAAAAACGAAAAGTCAGAACGAATGATTTCAGGCAGGACTTATTCTCTGAAATTCCAATTTTCGGTTGCTCAAGACTTCCCAACATCAAAACTGGATGAGAACTGCCCAAACCAGTTCGAAACAGTGATGTCATTACCAAAGACATAATTTGTCGCGCCCGTAGCTCCACTACAACCACGACCTTCAAGATGTCTTCACTTTGATCGCTTGAGTTTCTATAACTGAAAAGACCACTTGTCGTGGTTCTGTCTTTTATAGTTCTCTACGTTGTCAATTCATCGTCCTTTCCTCAGCAATATTCTCTCAATTCAAACTGGCGCTCTTTTCTCTCGAGAATAATGCAAGTGCGCCCCAAACGGACAAGATGATAATTGCTGACCGCCGCCGCCGCCGCTAATTGTTTACTTGTTTACGTTTTGTTTCTCTAACGCCCTCCCCTCTTTCCCCTCTATTTCTCCCCCTTTGTTTCGTTGAACTGTTCTCGAACATTCTTGCCTTCCCCCCCTTTATTTTTCCCCTAATTTATTCAGACTTCTCTCTTGTCGCCTTGACGAGCGGTCGCCTGTGACAGCTCTCCACTGTTATTGTATCACCGTCCCATTCCTCAGCGCATTCTTCGGAATGTGTCTCGTGTTCCTCAGCCCACTCCACTATTATTCTGGTCATTGCCCTAAGCTTTACCATCAACCTGAACCACCCACACCACCATCTACTATTCGGGCAAATTGCCATTCAAATAAAGCAGTGAATGCAAGACGTCTCCTCAGCGAATCCACATACATCAATAGACATCAGTCAAGGGTCGGATTGGAAGCAGAAGATCTTCAGCCTTCTTACCAATTCGCCACATGGTACATCGACCGGAGTTGACGGAAAAGGACGATCCTAGCTAAATCGGAATTTTCTGGAAAAAGAACCTACTCAACGATTGATGTCGACGTATGGATTTCAACGATCAATTAGTGGATCGATGGAGAAGGTTTTCGTTTTCGCCCACTCGCCTCAGCCCACTTGTCGTGGTTACCGGCGAGTCAGCGTTCTCGATACAGCCTTCTGGAACAGCTCAGGTACCCGTTGTACTAACACTTGTCGTGCCAAAGCAGCGGAACACTTGAGCAACAATGGAATTGGACAAATCTTGTCGCATCAGGCCAATCCAACGATTTCAAACCTCAGCGCATCAGTCAAGCTCGGAGTTATCGTCGAGACAGCAACTATCGATTTTTCTGGATGGAATCAAATTTCGCCGGGAAGGAGCAAGATTGGTCCGCTGAGAAAGAAGAAAACCTTAGTTTTTCACCAACCGGGATGATGAAGAGATGTACGGAGTGAGAAGATCACAATTCATCTTCGCACGAATCAAGGAAGAACGGAAAGCTGAGGATAAGAGGCTACGTATCACCGATTTGTCGTCGCAAACACTCAGCAAATTTTCCTCAGCCGAAATCCCACCAAAAACGCAATATCAAGTCACCAGGAAGGATTTTGTGCTAAAAGGATGCTAAAGAACTCAATGCGATCGACAAAAATCCATCAGAACATCTTCATAAAGCATCACCTCAGCCAGACGATCCGTCAGACGCATTATCATCGGTCGAGAAGCTAAGGAACAGCAAATTAGGAGAGATGCGATCGGAAAACTTGGTTGGATACCAAGCCGTGTAAGTCGGCGGCATGTCGGTCCTCGTGGATGGAGAGTGGTGGCAACCGATGTGCAACTTCTTCGAGACGACCCATCCAGTCACTCTACTGTGGACCCAGAGGGCCTCCGATGGCGGGAGCTAGGCAATAGCAACTTAGTCGGATAAGTCAGCACGCAGTAGTGTAGTTCTCAAAAAACGCGTAAAGAATTTTCGGTAGACGTTAGTGGTAGTGCTCGCGTAGGTAGAATTCTGATTGTAATGGGACTGCAAAGTCCTACCCTTGGCAATGAAGCAATGGATCAAGAGGAGCGTCAACAACGCCGGCTCCGACGGATCCCCCTTCCCCATTCTCCCTCCTTCTCTCTCAAGTCACCCTATTCAATTTTCTCGCTCTCGTCCGTATATTCGTCTTAATTTTCGTATCACGCTTGGATAAAATCTTCATAAGAAGATTTCAGACGCCGTCAAAAGTTTACCTCAAAATGCAACCCGACAGCGCCAAGTCTTCAACCACCAAATCTTCCAAGGCCAAAGCCAAGCCAGCCAAGACCAACCCTCCAAACAACAAGCCAAAGTCAGCAAAGAACATCCATGCTCCAAAGAAGCTGAAACCAACAACATCAGCCTCCAGCTCCAGTGTCTCCAAGCCTCAGCTCAACGTTTCTAAGGGTGTCCCGGGTTCTAATCCACTTGTCGTGGCTACACCCCGATTCACTCTGAAGAGACAAGAGTTGAAGCCTCAGCAAACTCTACGTCAGATGCTGGAGAAAGCCGAAGCAAGCAAAGGAGCAGCCGCTGATGGAATCAAGAAGATAAAGGAGGAGGAGGTTCAAGCACGTCACCTGGAAGAGGAGGAAGCCAAGAAGATCGCGAAAATAATCGATCCAGCCTCAGCAACAGTCTCCAAAGCGGAACTCGACAAGATCCAATCCATAATCACGGATCAAGCTAACCTATTGGAGGAATTCAAATCAACATGCTATAAGCAGGTCCAGGAACAACAGCAATATATCAATGAATTAGTAGAGACCCTCAGCTCCATCAAAGAGGCCTACGACAACCTCAAACTGGCCCATACCTCCCTCAGCCGCACGTATAAGCTGTTGCCGGATCCGCTCAAGGACGAAGACCAAAGAGGAAAGTGCTATTTCTGCAAGAGCACCAAACATGCTGGAATGATCTGTTATCAGTTCTCCTCAGCAAGCACACGTCGTGACGAACTCGCCAAAGAAGGAAAATGCCTAGTATGCTACACCGCACACGAAGCGAAGGAATGCCCGTACCCGCAACTCAAAAGGTGCAACTGCGGAGACAAAACACCACATCATCGCGAAGTATGCTTCGAAAAGGCAAGCAAGGAGGCGATCAAACAAAAGCAGGAAGAAGCCAACAAAAAGAAGGAGAAAGAGAATGGGGGAACCTCAGCATAAGGATTCAAATCAAGGGTCTTCGCAACTGTCTTCTTATCGCTGTACTGTTTCAAGTCGTTAAATAAAAACCATTGTTAAGCAATCAGTCTTCTCACCAGCAATGCGCGGGTACTAAATGCCACTAACTATCTTTTAACTATGCCTTTAAAGCGACGCTAATCAATATTTCAGCTTCAGAAGGATACGTCAACGAAATTTACGCCGGTCCCCCCACGTTATCTAGTCTACGCTGGGTCTTAGTGAGGTCTTAGGTAACTCTTAGTATCTCACCATCAAGGTCGCATTCCGAAACCAGAAGCCCAAGGCCGGGTGGAGGCGTAGGAGTGTGGACAGGTGGTTAACTAGTCTCACAATTAAGTTTAGGCTTCTCTTTAGTTTTAGCGTAGGAAGGACCGTACAACCTTCCCATTCTCTTACTTTAGTTTAGTCTTTAGCTAGTGCTAGTCCTATATTCGTACATAGGTAACGTCCCCCAAAGGATGGGAAATATGCCTGATACAGCAAAGATCAGGTGCACTTTGTTAGCGTTCCCATGCAGATGTCAACGCACCCCGCTAGCAAACATTCACATCCGTCGTCCTCAGCACCTGGCCCAATCCACGAGCGCACGAAACCAGGAGTTGGAGATGATGACCCCTCGGGCTGCAACGCCAATGGGCAACCGAGGTACGGAACCAAACCGGCGATGTGGAGCAGGAGGATTCACGAGGGAGTCCAACGATCCTGCAAATCTACGATGTCATCAACGAGACAGTCAACAACGCCTGGCTCACCGGCAAGTCCAGCAGTCGGCTGGAACGACGCCACCCCTACAAAACCCAGTCAATAACACCTGGTGCCATCTCACACTGGATCGGGACGAGTTGCACGTCCAAACAAAAGGAATCCAGGATCATCAACTACAAATCTCTCTTCTAACCGTTCAACGTCATCTAATAAATACCTTCCAAAGGATTCATCAAGCAGCTACTCACCCACATCTACATCTACATCTACATCTTCATTTTTTCAATTTTTTATCAACAATATTTTGCTGCATCGTTCAATTATCGTCTCCCTCACCAAATCTAACACTCAACAATATGATTGCAGTTAATCGGCCCTCAGCACGATGCTTAAAACAATGACCCCATCAGGTGTCACGAGCTACAAACGGAAGGTGTCAAATGCAGTCACCAAGGCAACGAACCTCATCACGGAGGCAAACCAACTTCTCGCACTCGATCCCAACAGCGTCCCACGGATCAACCTCAGCAACAAAGCCAACGATCTTCTGACTCAGAAGCTGAGAATGGTAAACTACCAGGAAGAGATCATTGG
Source organism: Caenorhabditis brenneri (assembly GCA_000143925.2). Taxonomy (NCBI): domain Eukaryota; kingdom Metazoa; phylum Nematoda; class Chromadorea; order Rhabditida; family Rhabditidae; genus Caenorhabditis; species Caenorhabditis brenneri. The sequence continues at coordinate 41,041 of GL379833.1, read as the reverse complement.
CCTGACCATCGACGATCCGCAAGCAACTCAGGACGAGAGGGACACCATCTTGAGATCCACGGAGAATCATCTGAGACAAGCTAATTTTCCTAAGCTCTTCGAGGAGATGGAAGAAGCGAGACTGAAACTTCGAGAGAGAACGGAGACTTCCGTACCTACATCGCCCACTTGTCGTGGAGTAGCGGTAGGCCCGGACTCTGGTACTCCTCAAGAAGATAACCAGGGCATGGAGAGCCCAACTTCTGAACGGTCAAGAGAGCCATCACCAACACGCCATTATCAACATGATCGTCCTCCTCAGCAACAACAAGGACAAGAAGCCAACCGTCCAAGAGGGAACATGGAGGATCGAGTCAGCCAGATTGAGGCGAACATGGAATGGTTCAAGAGAACCATGATGCAGATGCAGATGGACAATCGCAACGAGCGCAAGGAGGCGCAGAAAAAACATGAGGAGCTACTAGTGCTTTTTGCTCCCGGTCGTGGAGATACTTGTCGTATCAGAAGCGTGCCATCAGCAGATAGGGCTAGTAATTCCACGGGTCATGGAGCATCCCCAGGAAGTACCAATACATCCGGAGCAAACCATGCTCAATGGAGACAACTACTTCCTCAGCCAATGGGTTTCCAGCATAACAACACAGGAAATCACAACGGATTCAACACCAATGGTGGATTCGTGTTCAACAACCCAGTGGCGACGCTCCAAAACCATGGAATCCCAAGAGAGGACATCGACATGACAATCCGGATGGAACAAACGAAAGCCAACATCATCTCGTCAGTATTCGATGCTCTCCCAAAATTCTCAGGACAGGAGTACGACTACCCGGCATTCATATCGCAATTCGATCATATGGTGCACAACAACGTACTCATCGACCCCAAAACAAAGCAGACGATCCTCGTCAACCTGCTCCCTCCTACCTTAGCAAGAGAACATCAAACTTCGGAGGTGTCGGAAGCGAACTACTTCATGATAAGAAACAACCTGGAGAGACAATTCAACAGGACAAGTACCCAGTTCGACTCCGTCAGCGACCAGATCATGGCATTGGACTTCCCAGAAGACCCAATAAAGCTCCGAAGCGCCCTCAACATGTTCTCAACCTTAGCTCACAAGCTCCAAAGCTATGGAGTCAACCTCAGCGATCCGCTTCTCCTGAAGATGGCGCTGAACAAGCTTCCAAAGTCCGTCAGATATCCTGCGTACAAGAGATTCAGAAAGGGAGGTGCCACCTTGAACGACATCATCAACGAAGTAACCAACACTATCTCGTTGCAACAAGGATTCAAAGGAGTGACACCTACCTCAGCACTGGGCTACGACGAAGGTTACATCAATCAAATCAACGTCAACGCAGTGACACAACATCAACAACGTCACAGAGAAGTCAAGAGCCCAGCCATGAAGAAGTACAGATTTACTCCACCGTCTAAGGAAACGCCATGCAGATATTGCGACGAAAAAGATCACAGCGCAACGGAGTGCAAGATGCCACTTGAACAGAAAAGACAAGCGGTTCTGAACAAACTCTTATGCTTCAACTGTTTGTCGGAAAAGCATTCAGTCATTGAATGCAAATCCAAATTCAATTGCCTCCACTGCGGGAAACGTCACTTCACAGGACATTGCCCTGCCCTCAGCAAGAAGGGAAAAGTCAATATCAACGTCGCGGCGTTCGAATTCTTGGAAGACGACGACGATTTGGCGGAGCAGTTGTTTCGAGACTCAGGGGCTGAAACCCCCGAATTCTAATTTCTCGGATCAAGAACCTCAATATCACGATACAACTGCCTCTTACGTCTATCCCCAATCGTCACAATCCAACAATATCCTCAGCTACGTCCCAAGCTCAGACAGTGACTGTACCGACATACTGGACCCGGATTACTCCCTCTTGTCGAGGCGAAAGGATCCGATGAAGGTTTTGACGACCACAGTCATCTGTAATACTCTCTCCACAGCAGAAGAGTTTACTCAACTGCTAGAGAGCATCAAAGACGTCCAGGAACGAGTAGAGCCCATGAAACTCCAAGTCTACAAAATCACAGACGCTCAAGCTCAACTTCCGTACATCCAGTTGCACACTCCCACAGGACATAAACTATTGGCTCTCGTCGATTCAGGAGCTCAATCGTCAATCATCTCCACCCAAGCTGCGGAGAGACTACAACTTCAAAGTGTGGGAAGACGGAAGCTACTCTATTCTGGATTCGCCGGACAATCTCCACGTCAATGGTGCACATTCTACAGACTCGAGCTTCTGGATCTCAGCGCAAATGCATGGACAACCTGCGTCCCTAGCTATGATGATATACAAGTAGTCTTCCACGCACCGGATCACACTCTCGAGGACCAAGAATTCATAGAAAGAAATGGATTCAATTGTGAGGGAGTTAAGGATCTTCGCAAATACGATGGGAGAAAGATCGATCTAATCCTTGGAAACAACGTAATGAACAAAATCAAGGATATAGAGAAAACCATGTACTTCTATCTCCCTAGTAGAAGAGCCATCGAGAAGACGTTAGTCGGATTTATCCACCATCCACCAGTGATAGACGACTCCCTTGTGCCGATCGACCGAAGCAAGCCCCTCAGCATATCAGACGACACAAAGGAGCTCTGGATCCACACAGTCAACGTGGAAGATTCCACGACAGATCCAGCAGATGAGGATAATCCGGCAAGAATCTCATCAAGGAGACTAGACAAGCAGCTCGAGCGACTCTGGACTCTGGACGTAATCGGTCTGGAACCTCCATCCGTTAGAGACTCGAAAGAGGCTCTCAATGCCGAGCTGATCTCGGAATTTAAGAAGTCATCAGTCATGGATGGAGACGGCAAAATCTACGTCGCACTCCCATTCAACGGACGTCAGACGGAGCTCAGAAACAACCTCCCCATGGCCAAAACAAGACTTCAATCTCTCCTGGAAAGACAACTACAGAAAGCAGAGGATCGCCTGGAATACCACGACATCATCATGAAACAAGTGGAGGAAGGGATCGTGGAAGAAATTCCCCTCAGCGCTCAAACAGAAGGACCGGAATACTTCATTCCACACCGTGTTGTCATAAAGGAGGATTCTCTCACCACCAAGCTAAGGATAGTTCTGGACGCCTCGTCTCACATGAGGAGGGAGATATCACTCAACGACTGTCTTCATCCAGGACCATCCATTCTCCAATCAATCCTTGGAATCATGATAAGGAGCCGCCTCAGCAAATATCTGATGATGTCAGATATCAAACGCGCCTTTCACCAAGTGAGAATCCAAGAGAAATTCCGAGACGTCACAAAATTCTTGTGGCTCCACGACCCCAGCAAAGGATATTCAGAAGAGAACCTGAGAGCTTATCGCTTCACTAGACTGCCCTTCGGAGTCTCTTCATCGCCCTTTTTGCTGGCCGTCACAATCCTGAGATACCTGGAGATCAACGAGAACAAGCTCAACGACAGGATCAAGGAGAACTTGTACGTCGATAACGTGATCCTCACATCCAACGACGAAGAGGATCTCAAGGAAGCGTACACACAGTCCAAAGCAATCTTCAACATGATGCACATGAACTTGCGCGAGTACCTCAGCAATAGCACAACAGTAATGAGTGCTGTCGCCGAACAAGATCGTCACCCTCAGCAAACGTGCAAGTTGCTTGGACACGAATGGGATAGCATCAACGACACCATCGTCATCAAGATTGCTAGACCACCAAAAGGGACACCGACAAAGAAACAAATCGTCGCCTTCAGCGCTCGGAATTACGACCCAAGTGGTCTTATATCCCCCATCATTGTACCTATCAAGCAACTGATCTCAACCATCTGGAGCAAGGACATTGGATGGAAGGACAAAATACCGGAGGATTTGTTACCAGCTTGGAAAACGATCTGCGATAACTTCAATGAAACAACCTACACAATTCCAAGACAGTTGACAACCAACTACGAATTCTCCTCAGCACAACTGGTCGTATTTGCCGACGCATCAAAACACAATTATGCAACAGCCGCCTACATTCGATACGGATTCAAGGATGGCTCGTTCAGCAGCAGTCTGGTCTTCTCGAAGTCTAGGATTCGTCCTAGCAACGGAGGACCAGAGTATACAATTCCAAGGATGGAACTCATGGCACTGGAGATCGCCGCCAATGCCGCTGTCAACCTCACCAAGGAACTACATATGAACTTGAAGGACGTGGTGCTGTTTTCGGACAGTACCTGCTGTCTTTTTTGGGTCCTCAGCAAGGTGAACAACAACTTCGGATCTACATGGGTCAACAACCGAGTCCAGAAGATACACAAGAACCTTCTGGAGCTTCAACAACAAAAATTGGAGCCAACAGTCAGATATGTGCCCTCCGAAGAAAACCCAGCTGATATCGCGTCCAGAGGATGTTCAATCAAGGAGTTAAAAGACAGCAAGCTCTGGCACTATGGGCCAGAGTTTCTTCAGCAACCCGAAACTTCTTGGCCAAAAAAGTTGGACAATACCTCAGCGGACCCACTCGAGTTCAGAAAGCAGGCTGAAAAGGCAGGAACGTTTCCCGAACTTTCCACAAATGCACTTGTCGTGCTAAATGTGGTTAACAAAGGTTCCGATTCTGTCCCTCAGCATGCAATCCCTTACGAAAGGACATTCTCTCTGCACAAGTTAACGATTTGGATCACCAAAGCGCTACAATGGATCTGCAGACTTATTCAACGAAGGAACAAACGACACCCGGATAAACCAATTCAGTTCAAGGACAATCTGTTGGCACGATTTTGGTCTGCTTTCGAAGCAAGGGATCCTCTTGTCGAGGCAGAACTTGTCAGGAAGCTTATCATTAAGTGTCACTACAAAGACGCCGAAGATCGTTTCAACAGTCTTCCACCTAAGCGTCTCAACCCAATCCTTCATGAAGATGGTTCATGGAGATTCAAGACCAGATTCTCGGATTCAACCGACTCTAGACTAAAGGAGGACATGCGATTTCCCATCATTATAATGTCCGACCATCCCTTAGCAAAGTTAATAGTCTACGAGTCACACGAGAAGCTGAAACACCAAGGAATCCAAGACGTCATCTCGGATGTCCACCAACGATACTGGATCGAGCATTTGAATCGGATAGTGAGAACTATTCGTGCCCAGTGCTTCCTGTGCCAACGAAAACACGGGAAAGCTTTCAAGTACAACTTCAACAGGATTCTACCTGCCAGCCGAACAACCTTTGTAGGCCCATTCCAATTCGTTGGTTTGGACTACATTGGTCCTCTACAATACAAGAGATCGGATGGCCAAGGAAAGCTATGGATTCTGCTCGTCTCATGTATCTTTACACGAGCAGTGCACTTGGAAGTTGTGCCCGACAACACAACTGTCAGTTTCATCAACGGATTAAGAAGATTCATCAGCAGAAGAGGAGCACCACAGTTCATCCTCAGCGACAACGCACCGCTGTTCAAATTAGCGTACAGCATGATCAATGAAGATTTGAAGACAATCGTCAACAAAAATGAGGAGTTAACGTCCTACCTGGCCAACAAACAAATCAAAATCAAGCTCATCACGCCCCTCAGCCCTTGGCAGGGCGGAGCATATGAACGCCTCGTTGGACTCGTCAAGAACGTCATCCAGAAGACCCTCAGCAAGGAAACACGATCATTTCTGGAGATGGAAACACTCGTCATCGACACCGAAGCAATCATCAATTCACGCCCCGTCACGCCGAACAAGCGAGCCGAAGAAGATGCCCCAGCAATACGACCATGTGACTTTCTCAACCCAGGAGTTCAGCTGGCTCTACCCGAGAAGGTAGACTCAGTATTTGGAGTAATCAAGCCTGGCGAGACCGAAAAACTCACCAGAAGCCTACTAGAGGGACTTGGCAGAGCCAAGGAGGATCTCTGGGATCAATTCGCCCTCAGCTATTTCCAAACGCTGAGAGAGCTGAAACAACAAGGAGCAAACCACTCAGCACAAACGCCGAAGCCAGGAATGGTAGTTTTGGTGGAGTCTGCAAAGACAAAATCGAGACTACACTGGCCACTTGGGAGGATCATCAGCATCAGTCGTTCATTGGATGGTGCACCAAGATCTGTATTCGTCAAATGCGGAAAACACATTGTGGAAAAGCCGGTCAACCAACTTGTCAACGGTTAGATTCAGTCCCTTTCTAGTGCCTGTAATCTTTCCCTTTACACCTTGTCCCGCGGCGTATCTTATTCATCACGAGGAGGAACGGAGGAGACTGACTCCGCCCTCTGCCCCTTCGGGACATATGGCGAAGTACATCTCTTCAGTCTAGGTCTGGATCAAGTCTCGGTTACCGGCCCGACTCATCATGTAATGGGATGGGGATAGGACCTTTACTAGAGACCTAATATCTAGTACTGATCCCTTCCTTAACCCATATCTTACCCCTATATATTATTTACTCATTATTACATTTATTCCTTACACCCAATAAACCTCATAACCCCGGAGTACGAGATCTTTGATAAAGGTTGAATAAACTATGAAAGGTTCTCTGAAGCTACCCTTTCACATGGAGGTCCCACCTTGCTTGTTTCCATTCCATCTGGAAACACCTATTCTGACTGAAATTTATTCCCTGGAACTATACTATTTTGTCGCAGTGTCAAGTGCTCATAATTGTTTGGCGTCAGGAAAACGATATCGGAAGAATAAGTTAGGTCAAGAATACCCTATCGACTCCGTAGAGATGTGTTTGCAACCGTCGCTATAGGAGGTCCATCAGCTATGATAGGATGAAGGTACGCTGAGTTCAGTCGGAGTAGCATTCGTATGAATTCCCTTCCATTCAAAAGATAGTGACTCTAGGTTAGCTTCTGTAGCTTCAATATTTTCCATCAGACAGAAGTTTAACCCCATGAGGTTACGGTGTAATTCCACATATCATATTATATTATTAATCAAATTATTTGGTGTGAGTGTGCAGTGATTAATTGATAACTTTCTCTCATAATTAAATAGATCTCAAAAACTCAAAAATCTCTTTAAAAACTCAAAAATCGGTTAAGTCTCTCTCTCTCTTTTCGAAGACTTCTCTCTTATATCAAGCTAATATAATGACTATCCACTTCATGTTAAAACCTATTTGAAGATTTAGTTGTTTTCTCTATCATTCTCTCTTTCCATGCCGTTTGGTTTTGGAAAAATATCTCTTTAAAACAAGAAAAAGTTTCGTACTGGTTGCTAATAATTAATTGGGTAAATAAGATCGTAAAGCTTAGATAATTCCTATTGTCCGAGAGTTTACATTAACTAAGTTATTATTGTTGTTTCTCCTCATTGAATTCGTTACTTGGCTGGAATAACAGCTTGTCCAAGATGCCTAGAAACGAATAGGTAGTCAAGAACAAAGTAGCAAGTTCAAGATCGAAGATTACTGTAGTGTTCGGTTATTTTTACTGTTCAGAGCGGTAAAATAACAACAAGGAAATATTCGTCCGGAAAGATGTTCCTCGGTAAACGAAAACGAAAGTAATCCGCTTAACTCTCTTAGGATATGACCAGGGGGTATCCGGAGGCACGAAGTGAAAAATTTGATCTAAAACGTCCTTTATCATCCTCCCGGGAATTGTGATCCAAAAATGGACGCATTTCTCAACTAGCTAGCGTAGCTTAAAAATGACAACAACACTGAAGTGCTTAGTTTAGAAGAAAAGGATCCTAGCACGCGGTCCGCCAGATGAAGAAAACCCTCTAAGCTGTTTATCTCTTAGGTAGAACAGACAGACTGGTGAAAAGAAGAAAAGCCTAGTAGTACACTAACCTAAGACGCCCGTCAATACATTCCATCATCGTTAGGTTAGGAGTATTACTTTAAACCATCTCCAAAGCACTTCACAAGGAGACTCCAGATAGGGATTTGGGACGGGCAATAACGTAATCCCTAATGAAGCTTGTTTCTGATCACAAATTTGTGGTTTCTGGAGCAATAAAGGCTGAAAAGAATAGGCGCCCAATAACTATTTTTCGTGACTGCTTGACTGATCATCAGGCCTCACATTTTTCCAACAATATCTCCAGGTGTTAGTTGTCAGGATCTACACAGACTACTAGCAAATCACTTTGAGTAGTCTGAAGTTCACCCACCCCAAATGGTGTAGATTCGGAATGGGTCAGGGAAGACACCCCATTCCCCTAGTCAAAATTACAAGATTCACTTTCGATTTAACTTTATTTCAAACATTTTGGTTCAATTTACCTCAACATTTTAGTTCAAATTTTGGATGAATTTCTTTATCCATCAAAAATATATACTACAGAATTGTATCGTAGTATTGCTAGGAGGGTGTATTCTCTTGAGAAGGTGGAATACACTAAATGCACAAGTATTACGGTGCATATAAGGACAGAATTTTGCTTACGGGAAACTATACGTACGGTTAAATTAGGTCACGCATATATCAATCTCAATGAAAAGTATACCTTATCTTGATTGACATAGATATGCAAATTCCGAAATGCCGAAGGCGATAAGATATGAAAAATATTAATTGCCGATGATCAAGTGACCGTTTCACGCATAGCGTGTATCGCGATATTTGAAAATACGTATAGTGACCTAAATATGATAAGAAACGGAGAACACAATAACAATAATAAGATGAGGAATGCGATATGCAAATGAGAACAGGAGAAAAGGATACATCATGATAAGAATAAGTGCGTCGTTGGAAACAAAAGGTCACACAGGAAAAGGACACATAATGCTGAGGGGTCGGACCCTTCCCACTTCACGAGATCCGCAGAAGACTTATAAAAGGACACGGGATAGATAAGCGAGTCACTCGGCATTGTTCAGTGGCACACGCTCTACCCGAAACCTGTCTTTGCATTTTTTTCCCGTCGTTTATTCGTTACGATTCTCGTAAAAACAGTCTATCAACATTACAGACGTGGGAACATTTTCTGCTTTACCAGCAGTTATCAGCATTCGTGATTGGCCATAATTTCTATCGAATTCAATCCGTATCCAAGCGAGAGCAAAAACATCTGCTCCACAGTTACAGAGAACAAAAAGTGAGTAAACGGTCTTCTATCAAAACATCTGTCATTAATATCATTCTCACTTCTCTTTAAACTGTCTCTCCTACCTCACAAATATCCTCTATACCAACCAATAGTCACCTAGGTTAGTATCTTAGGTTCTCTCGGACACATAAAAGAATACACTGAATTTATCTCTACACATTGCTCATAGTGATAACATCAACTTTATTTGAGTAAGAGTTAAGAAACTATTTGAAGAAAAGTTTGAACAGACGATAGGATAAATCCCGATATTTTGGGAAAAAAAAAAAAAAAAAAAAAAAAAAAAAAAAAGGGAATACTGACCAACTTTATCGAATATTTTGGACGAAAAGAAGAGCAACGAACATCCTGCTCCACCTTTATTATTTGGAAAAAACGAAATTATCAACGTTTTGGAGAAAAGGCGTCAGTTAATAATCCTAGATCATATCTAATCTCTGTTCAAATAATAATTCGTTGAAGAGTAAATTCACTCTAACTTGGTAGAAAATAACGAAGAGATTCCATCCACAAATTCATTATTCTAGTTCTAAACTAGTGAAACGTATTTTAACGAAGGTTCGACATATATCCCATCAACAAACATCAAAGAACAAAGTTTCGTATCAGCTTGTTTGAATCCTTCAAAACAACATAGGATAAACGCTGAATAGTAATCACTAGAGAATTAGATTTTGTTTCGTTGTGAACAAAAACACCTTTTTGAAAAGTACGGATTAGAGGATATAACATATTCGTCGTGGAGACAATAAGCAAAAGAATAACATCCTAGAAATTCGGAAACTATTTGATTGGGGAAATAACTTTCCTTGAGAATATTCCGTATTCTGTGCTATACACATCAGGGAATTAGAGCAACATCACTTGTATAAATCCTTCATATCAACGTCACTCGAGAAGTCTTCATAATCAGTTTTTCAACACGTTCACAACCAGTGACTGTTGGAAACTTCAAGAACGCTGATTAACTTTGCTGAATTTGAAGTCCATCTAAATTAGAAATTCTCTTTCTCGTGTATCGGGCTCCACCCAACGAATTATTCTATCATCCGTTTAGTTTTCTCGAATTAGGCTATTGATTATATTTCTTTCCCGATCTTTAAACAATATCTCTCTCTTCATTGAAACCTTGCATAGTAATCCCATCTTATAACTCTATCAATGACGTTAGTCACCGATAATTTACCGGAGAAACCACCTATTATACTTTTGCCAAGTAGTATAAATGTCTCATCTGATGAGGATACTACTCAAGCAATGGTGAAAACGGAGGAATCATTGAAAGTCCTACCAACTGAAGAAGTCCTCTTAGAAATGCCATCTAATGACAAATCCGAAGAAACTTCAGAAGTAACAAGAAGAAAGTTTGTCATCGAAGTAGGTGATACTAAGGCTCTTAAAGGATGGTTAGTTGATTATAACAGAGCACTGCTGAATCTCAAGATCATACAAGAAGCAGGCGTTGAAATAATGACACCATTTCTCACAGAGCATCGAAAAGAAAAGGTCAGTGAACTTCTTGATGAACAAACACAATTAGGACAGAAAGTGGTTGAAAAGGTGATTAAGATTTTTGAGATGCGAACTGATAAAGAAATCGCATTGAAAGAGTTAACTATGTTGAAACAAGGTGATATGTCTGTTTCAGAATACGCTGAAAGATTGCGCACTTTAGGTGAATTTGCGTATGATGAAGAGGTTCCGGTAGACATTAAAGAAGCATTACTTTTGAATCATTTCATAGAGAACTCCAATAATCGATTCCGAAAGGAATTGATGAAAACAGAAACTGTCCCACAATCTCTGGACGAAATGGTAATGCGTATGGAAAGATTCCAAATATTCGAAGAGTATCAGTCCGCTACAGATGAGAAAGGTAGACGTGAAGCTTATTACCAACTGAAAGCATACGATGCCGAAAAACAAGAACCGTCTGATAAATTGCTTACTTTAACAAAATGGCCAGGTGATAGTGAATGGAAGACGGACTATAACAGGTCATACCGAAATAGTTATCCTATTCCTACTCCTATTGAAAGAAGATTTGTAATTACGTTACCTACTGAAAGAAGATCTACACCTACAGTAGGGACCACGCCATTTAATGTTTTAGCTAATCATAGGACTGTACCGTGGAATAGATATAACCCGAACGTAAGGCAAAGTCAAAGATTTGGTCCGCCACAACGTTTCGGGGCGAACTGTTCCAACGGAAACCGATTCCAAAGAAATCAAACAGTTATGCCGACTGCTAGAGACCATCACAGTGGAAATCAATTCCAACGATTCCAATCGAAGAGACTATCTAACATGCATTTCCAGCAGAATAGAAAGTTTCACAGAAATTGCAATGTTAGCAATGGAGAATCGAAAGCAGCATCGGATAATTCTCATGAAAATCAAAAACCTGTAAGGTATTTTCAAGGAAATCGGAACACTTTTCGAGATTTGAGGCTAGCGCTTTTCATAATGATGATGATACTTATAAGACCAGCAGTAGCAGTTTCATCCCAACGAGTAAAGTCAACGGAGCTCTTACAAGTAAATACTACTGGATTAGTTTATTCATCGGCGCTTCAAGTAACGGAATCTAGATATATTGATAATAGTCTACAAGAGATAGGAAACGATACAATAATGAATCTAACTTCGTTTTATGTCGGAAAAATAGTGCGGGTCATAATAAGTTCGGTTACTAATACCTATGTTTGCATAGACGTTATAAAGGTTGAAAGGTTGAGACAACTCCAACCAGACGGGATCATTGAGTGTAGAGAAGCAATCAGATACAAAAGTTGTAATGGAGTAATTCTGATTGACGTTCCACCAGGAATTGTGCAGATAGTCAACAACCCGGAAATTTTGGACAACCAAGATAATTGGTTAGAAATAAGTAATTGGGAAAGTCCCACTCTCTTAGTTCAAACTGAGATAGTCTATTCTCGCGGTTTCGCGAATGCCTCCACTCTAAGTAAGATCTGGAAATGTTCACTTCCATCAGGTCAGTGGGAATTAGAAGGATGTAACATCATTAGTGATGACTTCAACTTTTTCCAACATCAAGAAATAATTCAAAATAATGAATTTACTGACCGTTACTTTGTAATATTCGAAGCACGGATAGAATTGGCCTCTTGGGAGGATATAATAGATTTGGAAAATGAGATTATCGGTATTACAATAGATAATGTGAATGGTAACTTTGATGGAAAAATAGTTTCACCAACGGAACTAATTTGTGAACGTTTGATCCCTAATATTAACAGAAGGTTGGGAAGTCATAGAGAAGTGAAAAGTGTATCCAGCGATTTAATTCCTCAAACATTCTTCACGTTAAGGTGGATATATGTAAGTGTAATCAACATCAAGGCACTAAAGGAATTTGTGAAGTCCATTCGAAATACACGATCACACTATCACGCTCTTGACAATACTTTTCGATATAGAAATAAGCTCATTGCCAATCCCATAATAATATACCAACTAGATACTACTAGGATGACTAACAATAGGATAGTAGCAAGAAATAAGATGTCTTGGCCAAAAGATATTCATTCTTGTGGTCAACGACTTAAGAAAAGGATTATAGTATCAGGGATCAGGCATGTAACAAAGCGAATGAGCAATTGGTTGAATAAGACCTTCCAAACGAGAAAAATGACAGTATCAACATCTCAACTGTCTCATATGCCTAGAAATTATCTAAGGAGTGATTTGGATTTCTCGTTTGATCCGGAAATTGGGAAAAGAAGGAAGTTGGACATACCATCTAACATAAAATGGAATATCCCAAGGAGTGAAATGATCAAATTTCACGATAGTCCGGTATCCCCAACCGAAACAGACCACCTGTGCCAGCCTCTAAAGACCATTACGAACTGGACCGTAACAACATCGATCACTATTCCGATAATATATTCTTCAAGACCTAAAGAATTTTCTCCTATGATAACATCTTTCACTCAAATAACTATAGCTTTCAATACGTTCCTTCGCTGTTCTTTAGCAAAGTTTACTCTACAGACTACATGGTTTCACCAATTGAGATTAATTATGATAATCTTCATTATGGCAATAAGAATTTTGTTCGAAAATGACCACCGAAACGGAATTATATCTTGTATGTTCGGTGTAGTGAGGAACACAAAGAAATCCTTTTCGGATACGTATGCCAGTAGTCGTTTGTTTTGCGAAGTTTTTATCTATCTGATATTCGGATGCAATAATAGGAACAATCGTTTCTGTAAGGAACATAGTCTTAACGTATTTGCTATGCTGACTTTTACCAAGGTACAACGTCAACCTAGTCCATCAAGTTTACGATTACGGTATGAAGTTTGGAAGAGAAGAAAGAAGAAAAGGTGAATGAAATTACATTCGTAATTAATTCTCACTGATTTCGATCCAACACGTTACCTAGTTCAGAAATCTTGAAAGAGGAACACTTACTACAAAGTTTTTTCTTGAAAGGATATGAACATAAGAACATCAGCCGTTGATGACTAAACCAAGAAAAGGTGATGAATTTAATGTACCTACAGCTGAAGCAAGAAAGAAAATGAGTGAACATAGGAAATGACGAAGTGTCAAAATGTACTTCCTTGTTATTAAAAAACTTCATTCTTGTCATAGTTTTGAACACGTGAAACTGAAATGTATCAGATGAAAATCCTGTTGATAACGATATTGACTAAATACGAAGTGGAAGATCTGATTGCTGTCATGAATTTACTTGTGATAAGTAATAACGTATTATGCTTTTATCAGTTAATTAAATATTAAAGGCAAGACAGAATACTTGTACGGCTATGACTTCAGCTCATTTAAAACAACATTCATGCATTTAATGCACAATGAGCATAGATAGGTTTGCCGTGATAGGATTATAGGTCGCTTGTTTAATTTTGGTGTTGCAAGAATGAGGATAATCACTATGATCTCCTTATATGAAAAGATCAGTTCTGAAACAAGATATCAACTTTGACCTAGAACGCTAGTATCATCAATAGCAGTTCACACCTAATCCTAAAAGCAAGATTCATTGTCTATCATGATTAACAGTTCACATACAACTCAGGATAACTGTGCATAACCAATAGTAATAAGATTCAGTTTTCGACGATATGAAACGCAAAGGGATCTATTCCTTAATTTTGATTGGATAAAAACGAAAAACTTATTATTGAAGTTCAATAACTACAATTGTTTCATGAGTCAACATTTGATTTAGTGCAAGGAAAAGGACAAAGAATTATGTCAACGTCCGTTAGTTATACCAAAGTTCGCAGATACCATCGATTACTTTAATCATTTCAACGATAGATGAAAACTGCCTTTTTATTTTTGAACAGGTTGGTTTCTAGTACACTTAACGATGTTAAGACACTGTTTCATTTTGTGTACATAGAACCAAGTCAAGTTACATATTTTATTTTTTATGAACTTGTCAAGGCGTAATATTTGTTTTCTCTATCTTGCGAATATGGAAGTGCTAATGGATAATGGATTCTGAAATCAAAGGAAATATGTATACCAAGTAGGAGATAAGATGGCTTATAACATCAAAAGCTATGAATGTTTGTGTATTCATTTACTACATCGCCACAGACGATAATATGAGCTTACTAAAAAGTGGAAATACGTATAATTTCGATACGGAAATACAGAATAAAAAGTTTCGACGTTCTAAGAACTTGTAGACGTACAAGAGTCTAATTCTCATTTGAAAACACAAATTGAAAGAGAAGAACAATATTTACCAGCAAGTCGGAAAGTTCTGTACAAAAGCTTATACTAATTGATCACATCACTGTGGAAGATTGTTACATTTACTACCCAAACCGATTATGGTTGAATGAATTATCATTACCTTGTTATGGTACTTAGTTCACCTTAAATTGGTCTAAACCATATACTACGATTGAAAAGTATTCACATTCGGATAGAATATGTAATGGTTTTAGATTTTAGTACGTTTACAACAACCCAGTAACCAATTTTTACGGTAACGAAACTAAAGAGATAAGAGAAGATAATTTCTGAAGATGAAGCAGTAAAAGAGAGATATAGGATAATCAGGATAATTAGGAGACTCGCTCATTTCTTGAGTAATGTATCACATTATCATGTATATTGATACCAAGAGTAACATCGCACATTTGTTTTCACCACAAGAATATTTTCTCATAGCTCCAAGATTAACTATGTTCTTTGCAAGAACATTGAGTTGAAAATGACCAGGTATAACCTTGGACTCGCGACCCAAGTTTTGCTAATTCAATAACATCGGATTGGTCTGTCAATTATAGCTATATGAGAATAGAAGTAGAAGTCATGAATCAGAAACAGTTTCGATTGCTCAAGATAATGGTTTCTTTCAACAGGACAATTCACCAACTACTGTTCTGAGTCTTGTGAAAACGATAGTGTCTGTGCGTAGCTTGAACATATCAAGAACATATAGCCTGATTTCTGATAGTCCTAGAGTTACGGGAAAGGTGTGACGAGATAGGAACGAAAAGACATTTAGTTTCAAAAATTAACTGGAGTCATGGAAAATAGGGAAACTTTATGAAAGGATTCAGTATTCAAGATGCTGATATATACTTTCAACTGTCTGGAAATTCCGTCTATGGAAAAGAATTTGTCACCTCAAGATCTTTCTTCCTTCCCATCGATAACTCGCTGAATCGAAGATTTTCGTTGCAATTTTGCAATACATGTGTTTTTCAAAGCTAACACTTGTCCGAGATTTACTGCATCATTCAAGAAACATCCGAATGATATCATAAGAAATGCTTGATTAGAGAATAATTTGCAGAAATAAGATCAGTTCTGCATTTCGAAGTACCACTGTGTAAGCATAATTTTGTTTTGGAAATCTGCAGACTTTCGAGCAGGGTTGCTTACAACACAAATTATACTCAGAGAGAAAAGAGAGAACAGTTAAACCGTTTCATTTTATTTCTGACCAAGTTTGTTTCAACAGAAAATTTGTGCTTAGTACCTTAGTACCTTTGGAAGTTTTCCTTGTTTGTGTTGCCTATCACAGTCTCACTTTATATCATCTGGAAGACTAATATAAGATCTGATAAAAACAGATGAAAGGATATTCAACGTATAGAAGTATCCAACTTCTTTTACAATTACTACATTACTTCCATTTTTCTGTACGATTACAGAGGAGAGAAAAGGGTACGAATCACTTGGTAACTTATCAGAAATTGAAAGAGAGACACGAGATTTACTGAGAATGAAGGTTATGGATGCCTGTTAAGTAATTGGGTTTTCACAAGAAGACGACCGGACGGTTTCATTCCCGGACCTTTCTAGTATTTTTTTGGATCCCAGATTACGATGAACTGTTAGATGGGTAGAGTGGAAAAGAGAGCGTTCTTGAAATTGTAAGGTTTTGATACATCACCTAAGTATTCAACTCTGAAGAACAATTCCTCGAATCGATTATCCACGAGTATTTCAAAGTCGAAATTCTTATGGTATATCGAATGAATTGATCAGTCTTCTAAGATCACTATGACCATCAAGGGTACTACACCTACCATCGATTTAGTCCAACTACTTGAAGACCACGAGTAGTACAGTTCAGGCTCGCTCTTATTTACTTTGACTACATACGACCGGTAGTCAGCAGTTCCACCAACCTGATAAGTGACATCACGAGATGACAGTGAGAGAATCTAAAGATCTATGATACAGATTGAGTGATATACAGTTTCAACTGAAGCTTATGGTTCAGTTTGCTGAGATGATACAAGTGAACATCAGACAGCATACACTAGTTCTGAATGAGAATACATGGAGATATCAAAAAGTCGGAAAAGCTCAACAAACCAGTATTCAAAACTACAGTACGCTGAACTAGTGAAGTCTCATGAAAGTAACTCACTTCGTCTCTCAGACAAAGACGATTCTAGATCTAGTGTTCTAATCTACAATAACATCAGTAGAAAGTTATAAGATGAGTGTTACAAACGGTTGACAAGTGAAGAAGTTATCACTATTAGTCCATAATCGATCTATGCCTTCACACACTGGAGTTAAAAGATAACCTTGCGATAATTTGAATTTTGCAAGTAGTTAAAGTCTACCAATTGGTTTTTTTCAAGTTCTGTTCACGAAAAGCGAAAACAGGATATAACATCAGTTAGGAATAAGGAACTCATGAAGATTGGTTTTGTGATACCGATCAATCAGACTTGAATTGGAGAACTTATTGGAAAAGTTTAACCTTGCAGATAGAGTTTTGTCAGAAGGCACATCAAACGAGAACACGTGCAGTAACTCAGATTCCACAAAAGCAGCTAACGATCATGGTCTACCAACAAAAAGGATTTCAAACAGAGAGAGGATCGGCTGAGTTCTTAGTCAAGAATGAAAACATATGAAGAGCTGTTTCTTTAGGGTTAGAAACCTGGTTTGAAAAGGATTAGTGGAAATGAGGATAACTCATGTTCAGTAGTTTCAAACATTGATTGAGACACCGAAAGATAATTCGTTCGGTAAGGCTCAATAGCTAAGAGCAAGTGATGATATCAATGAGTTGGATTGAAGTGTCTAAGTGAATTTCATCTAAATCAATGTTATTATACTACAGGAAGCCGAATCAGGAGTATTGTCAATATCAACATAAGAAGTACGAAGATTTGCATCGCATTCACAATGCATCTACATTGACAATGCATACAACATCAACAGTGCATCAGCAGCAATAATACAATGCCTCTACTTTGGATCAACGATTCTACTTTGGATCAACGACATACTACCCAGTGCCAAGGATTATTTGACGACTCATTCTAATACTTTGATTTGTTTTATTCTCGTTCATTTAATTATTTATATTTATTTTCTTTTGTTTTGATTGTAATCTTACTTTTATTGTAATATCCCATTATTAGTTTAGCTTTATTTATTACGTCTCCTCCTTTGGGTGACGAGGACGCCACCATTCTAAAAGGGGTGGGATGTCAACGGTTAGATTCAGTCCCTTTCTAGTGCCTGTAATCTTTCCCTTTACACCTTGTCCCGCGGCGTATCTTATTCATCACGAGGAGGAACGGAGGAGACTGACTCCGCCCTCTGCCCCTTCGGGACATATGGCGAAGTACATCTCTTCAGTCTAGGTCTGGATCAAGTCTCGGTTACCGGCCCGACTCATCATGTAATGGGATGGGGATAGGACCTTTACTAGAGACCTAATATCTAGTACTGATCCCTTCCTTAACCCATATCTTACCCCTATATATTATTTACTCATTATTACATTTATTCCTTACACCCAATAAACCTCATAACCCCGGAGTACGAGATCTTTGATAAAGGTTGAATAAACTATGAAAGGTTCTCTGAAGCTACCCTTTCACAAACTCATTCCACTAGAGGATCCGGGAGACAACGAGGATGACACCAAAATATCTGTTCCTCAGCTCCCACCGACTCAATCACTTCCACGGATCACTCTTCCGCAGCAGGATCAGGATTTACTTCAAACCCCACCTGCACAGTCCACAAGTCAAACGGACTCGACAGCACAGCCCAAGAAGAAGAGAGGACGTCCACCTAAACCAAAGACGGACTCTACTGCTCCACAACCCACTCCAAGTTCTTCATATAAAAGAACAACTCCAAAGAAATCTCTGGGAGCCTCAGCCCTTGCAGGTGATAGAGTCTTGTCGACTACTAAACCAGTTCCGGCTCCGCGCTGCCGTGAGTTTCTTCCCCGGTCTGCAAAGGCATCAACTCAAGCTACAGTTTCGACGGATTTGGCACATGATGACGACGAATGGAGGTCAACATTTCTTCAAAATGTCGACCCCCCCCCCCCCCGGAGTGTCGCGCCCGTAGCTCCACTACAACCACGACCTTCAAGATGTCTTCACTTTGATCGCTTGAGTTTCTATAACTGAAAAGACCACTTGTCGTGGTTCTGTCTTTTATAGTTCTCTACGTTGTCAATTCATCGTCCTTTCCTCAGCAATATTCTCTCAATTCAAACTGGCGCTCTTTTCTCTCGAGAATAATGCAAGTGCGCCCCAAACGGACAAGATGATAATTGCTGACCGCCGCCGCCGCCGCTAATTGTTTACTTGTTTACGTTTTGTTTCTCTAACGCCCTCCCCTCTTTCCCCTCTATTTCTCCCCCTTTGTTTCGTTGAACTGTTCTCGAACATTCTTGCCTTCCCCCCCCTTTATTTTTCCCCTAATTTATTCAGACTTCTCTCTTGTCGCCTTGACGAGCGGTCGCCTGTGACAGCTCTCCACTGTTATTGTATCACCGTCCCATTCCTCAGCGCATTCTTCGGAATGTGTCTCGTGTTCCTCAGCCCACTCCACTATTATTCTGGTCATTGCCCTAAGCTTTACCATCAACCTGAACCACCCACACCACCATCTACTATTCGGGCAAATTGCCATTCAAATAAAGCAGTGAATGCAAGACGTCTCCTCAGCGAATCCACATACATCAATAGACATCAGTCAAGGGTCGGATTGGAAGCAGAAGATCTTCAGCCTTCTTACCAATTCGCCACATAATTATAAATTTAGGTCGCAATAGTTCTCATTCCATCCATCCGTATTTAAACCTTAGGTTCCACTATATTCTGCTCCCTCTTGATCTGCTTCGATACCGACAAAACCGTTGCTTCGAAACTTTCCGAATCGAAAATTCTTCAACTCCTTCATATTCTTTCGATTGGATAACAAATAAGATAATTTTTGTAATTCGTACTAAATAGCTTAAGCTCGGACATTCTAGCCGGTCCCATATAGTACAGGTTGGTCTGGTGGTGGTGCGAATCTTTTAGACGTCATTTACTCAACAAGATCTACATTTTGAAATGATCGTGAGCCCACATTTTTAGGCTAGAAAAAAGTTATTACGTATTTGGTGGAGCACACATCACATTTTAATTCACATCTGCAGTATCCAAGCTCTGTGGGCAGCTGAATTTTCAGAGCACAAACAACTGCAACAACTAAAAACCTCACTTCAATGGAAAACAATACAACAACTTTATTCGACGAGAATTTCGACCCAAAATATATAGTGCCAGTATATTTTTATTTACTTTTACTGCTTATAACTTTTCCGTTTTATAGACATGTCTACCAAAAAAATCGAGAACGTGATAAGATATCCGCAGTTTTTCATGTGATTGATTGTTTTTACAATATTTTGAAAAAAGTGTATTTTCTTTTATACTTTTACGCTGTTTTTCTATTTTTGGGACTTGTTTCTTTGAGCTCTTCCAACGCACTCATGGTTATTAGCGGAATATCAATGGCAATAATAGTCTATGCTCTTTATTTGATAACACAAACCAATTATTTAATGCTTTCATTACTTGCAATTCAAAGATTCACGATTTACTTTCATCCGCAATCTGAGAAATATTTGAAGTTTAATGAGAAAACTGTTAAGTATATTTTCTGGTCGACTATTGTTTATTTTATTGGTGAGCTCATGGTGACATGGGGCTCGGTATATTCAGCAGTCAGTTTTTTCTAGCACAAAACATTTTATCACCAAAATATATTTTCAGATAGCGTATATCTTTTATAACTTATTCTTATTACTTTCTGCTATACTTTACATTCCAATCGGCATCAGCATTCAGAAATATAGCCATCTTCAATCTGCACAAGTCAACAGGCCTCAACGATATGTTCTATGGCAGTTAATCGCAGTCATACTATTAAAATTTGTTAGTTGTACTTTCAATGAAAAACATCACACTTTTGTTTCAGATGTATACAGTCGGATTCCATTTCTGCTTGGATGCAAATCTTACTGATATTGTTTTCATCAGCAAAATTTGTGACGCAGTAGCGTTTCCTCTAATAATTCAGACATCCTATCTTGGATGCAACCGTCGGAATTTGTATACATTATTTGCTACTTTTAAGTTAAAGAATTGCTGTGGGAAGGTCTGCTGTTGTTGGAAAACTGGTGTGAGAGTTGACGTGGAGCGTTCATTATCTGATCAGAGAGTGTGATTTAATTCATGTCATAGATTATTCTTTCTCGAATAATAAATATCTAATGCAGTAGCCAAACTTTGAAACGTGCAGTTCGAATTTTCAAAAATTTATTACAATTCACACATTCATAAAGTTAAACCACATTAGTTCTCACCTCATCAATCTGCACTTCAACTACAGGTTCCACTACATTCTGCTTCCTCTTGATCAGGTTGGATACCAACAAAGCCAATTTCTTCAGACCTTTCCAAAGCGACACGGACTTCCTCAATTCCTTCATGTTCTTCCGATTTGATAACAAATAAGACACAACACTGGAGTACTAATTGCATCTGTTGCAAATAGTTTGTCGGAAGGGGTCTCCTTGAAAAAAATGTTGAGTTCTAATTCAAGAGGATTACTTACAACTAGATCATAAGTCCAATAACCGAAAACCGGGTTCCCAAGAAAATCAACGATGTAGATCGATCGTATACTATTTTGGAAGGAAATTATTTGATCCTAAATAAAATGTGTATTTTTCCCACGAATTTGACGAATACCGCGAACAAAGTTTGATAGAGAATATACTGATGCGGTCTGTTTTTCACAATTGAAACTAAATGGGACTGTTGCCTTATGCTTATGATTATTGGAACATATAAAAAAGAGGATGTTACCAGTATTCCATGAACTGTTAAATATTCATACTGAACAATTCACGGTTTTTTCTTGTTAGAAAACAATCTCTTACCAACAAAAACCGTTGGAAGCTATTTTCAAAATAGACTTCATAGTTGTCTTCAATGACTACAACACATGATTCAAGGTTATCAAAGTACACTTTCGAAACAATTGATTTCACAAAAAACGCAATGTATAAAACTAGTAATAATCGATTTGTAGGTTTTTCTTTCAAAATGATGTATTTTTCATATTTCGGCCAAAAAAAAGGAGGAATCTTTGTACAGCCAACAATGACAATATAACTAGATGAACTTCAATAACCACCAACAGTAAATATTCTAACCAAATAAGGAAAGAAGTTATAGTCAAACTTTCTAGACGTAGAGTGCTATTAATTTCATTTAGGGCTTTAGATATCATTATCACAATATAAGAGCACCATGTGGCTTGATAAAAATGATTAGTGATAAGTTAAACTGCTGTGGTTCTTTCTTTTTCTCGCATTGTTCTATAAACTATAACGAATACGGGGAAAGTGATTATGAAAAGAATTTCCATGAGTATGGCTGCTATGATATGATTTTTTGCGGTGAGAAGTAAAACTGATTGACATAACATAGAACAATTAGAAGGAGTGTCAATATCCACGGCTGTTTTCAAGAAATTCTAACAGCTCGAATGACATCAAATGCAGCGCAATAGGAAATTACTCTCTGCTATAAGCCGCAGCAGTCACACGTGGAGTGCTCGTCTGCTGCGTAAGTTTTGCAGGAGTGCTGCTCACGTGTACAGCGACTTTTAATAGTCAAATTTAGCCTTGTTTTGATTCTCACTTCAAAACATACCGTTTTGTCTTCGAAAAACATCCGATTCATCTTTTTCTGTTTTCGAAAAAGCGATTTTGAAGAGGAATACCCGGAACCGTTCCTCATGGTCGCAACATTAACGCGGCACTTGCACAGCAACTATGAAATCTTCCAATTTTTTGCAGCAGCCTAACAGCAACACAGCAACAGTAATGCAGCAACTTTCAAAAATTTAGTACTGATTTCAGTTTTCAGCAGCAGGCGCGCAACACTTACGCAGCAGGCGAGCACTCCACGTGTGACTGCTGCGGCTTACAGCAGAGCTCTTATAGAGCAGGTGATTTGAATTGTTTCTGATCTAAAACACACTAGCTTGAATGATGTTGTGTATGAAAATAATATTTTTTGTGCGAAACATGTATTTTCCAAACTTTACAGATTTGAGCAAGCTGGAATATTAACAGACTCATTAGCACGTATGTCAAACTTTATTAACAACAGTCGAGTTCACACTGAAAACGTGTTGTGCACGAACAGGTTCAATTCTCGGAGCAGAACAACAGAAGTTGATTTTAGGAAACAAACGGCATGAAGGATAGACAGTAACTTCCACAAAATTCCTCTCGAATGCAAGTAAAACTTCTTCAAGTTTCCGTTTATTGCTTCCAAGATAGGTGACCTGTATGACGAGTGTAAAAAAGCCACCATCTCCCAAAATGAACTCCCAATACTCTCCATTTGCCGTCAAAGCTGACAAAAGTATTACATGAACCTAAATTCAACTTGAATATAGGAGCGAAAATTGGAAACTTACGATTTTTGCCAACACAACTGCCGCCAACTGCCAAAAAACGAACCATTGTGGTTTATTCGCCTTCACTGAAGCCAAATGAGAATGTTTTCGGACACTGATGAACAGAGGAAAATATAGAAGTAACGATATAACTAGTGAAAAATTTAAAAAGAACGCAAATATCTGTAACACTTTTTTTACTTCCGCTCAATACTAAAATTGACTCACACGAGGTAAAAACAGAGAATCTTCAAGAGTTTCTCCCCCTTTCTTTGATTGAATATAGAAAGATATTGCCATTATTACCGTCATAACAAAAATAAAAGAGCGAATAATAGATTTTAAGGCGGCCTCGGAAAAGTTCAAGTATTTTTCTGTCGATGGCCAAAAATAAACGGCAAAACGCTGAATTGCTAGCATATCGAGCATGGGTTCATTCAACATATAGAGAACCCGATCAATAACAATGGTGAAAAAATTCAAAACAGCGGCGCCGAAAATTAGGAAACCGTTTCCGGTGAGAAACGTTAATACCAATATTGAAATCGAGAAATACCGTAGGTAGCAAATTATTCTGATACTTTTATATAAGTGATTTATTATAGAGAAACCAAGAACTTCCTTATCTCGATCTTTGTTCTGTTGGAACACATATGAATAGAGGGGAAATACAATGAGAGTCAGGGAAAACTGAAGTACAAATGTTATAACTAGTATCGGAAAACTCGACAGCTCTTTAATTTTTTGATGTAAATCTGCTTCTGTAAAATTCATACTTTTTAATAATGATTTGAGTGAAGCTCATAAGGTTTTATACGAAAAATCAGCTGTTCCTTTTTTCACTGCAAATTTATGTTTGAACAGATGGAAATTTTTTAAAATGTTGTCATGCAAATCAGTTGTCGCTTATTAAGAATAGGTGATATATATTTCTCAAAAACGGAACTACTTTGTAGAAATTTATTCAATAGAATCTAAAAAAAAGAAAGGAAATGGATTTTTTCTACTGCTGATTCAACTGCAAACCTTTTGTTACCACTATTGCTTCATAGTTTTATTAGCACGTATAAGTCAAACTTTATTAACAACAGTCGAGCTCACACTAAAAACTTGTGGTACACAAATGGGTTCAATTTTTGGAGGAGAACAACAGAAATATATTTTTGGAAGTGAACGACATGAAGGATGGATTTCAATTTCGATCAAATTCTTTCTTAGTGAAAGAAAGAACGCATCCAAAGTCCGTTTGTTGCTACCAAGGTACGTAACCTGTATTATGAGTGGGAACAGACCACAGTCTTTGCCAAAAAAATCCATCGTAGTCTGAAAAGGAACGTATAGATAAAATTCGTATTGTGTGTGAAGACTTACTTCCGACGAATGTGTTTTTTCTTTGTAAAATAAAAAAGTTGCGTTCACCTGAGAACTGATTTAAATGATACAAGAAGCTATATGAACCTACATACAGTTTTTGCTAACAAAACTATAGCCAACTGCCAAAAAACAAACCATTGAGGTTTATAAGCTTGTACTGAAGCCAAGTGAGAATGTTTTCGAATACTGATGAACAACGGAAGGTACAGGAAGAACGATGCCACTAAGAAAATATTTAAAAAATGCCTGAGATATTCCATGAGATACTGAAAAAAAATCTTTTTTTTTGTTGAGAATAAATCATGCATACTATAGGAATCAATAAAACATTTGCGGAAAATTCATCGCATCTTTCATAACAAACGCAAAAAAACACTAACGCTATTCCAATGGGAACAAGAATGAACGTTCGAATAATAGATGTCAAGGTTGTGTCCGAAAAGTTAACATACTTTTCTGTATGTGGCCAAAAATAAACAACGAAACGTTGAAATGCTAGCACACCGACCAAAGTCTCGTTGAATTGACAGATAAATGAACCGAGCAAAAACGTAACCAAAAACAAAGTACTAATGCCAGCAATTAGCCAACTGTTTCTGGTCAACAGTGACAGTATCATTATCGAAAACGAGAAATACCACATGTAACAAACCCTGCTGACAACTTTATGTAAGTAGTTTATAACACTATAACCGACTGTTCTCATATCTCGGTCCTTATTTTGTTGGAACACATACGAATACAGTGGGAATAAAACGAGAGTGAGAATGAAGGACAACGCGTAAATCAGAGAAAGTAATAGTAAAATAATCGGAAAATCTTTGTATTCTTCGTCAACAAAATTGAAGACTGTGAAATTCATACTTCTTGAGAATTCGGGTAAAACCACTAGTTTTTATATGACAAACTAACTGCAAACTTTGGTTAGGACAGGTGAAATTGCATGTTGCATGTTGTCATGCGAAACAGCTGATTTTTTAACATGGTGTTTAAAACTCATACTTCAGGATTCATAGTTCAGGAAAGTGGAGCAAAAATTTGATTTTCATTTGACAAGGGAACCTCAACACCTTGTAACTCTGGAATTGGCTACAAATTTTATGAGATGTTTATACCAGTTCGGATATATACCAAAAAATTTTTTAGGATCCGCTGATCACTTTCAGCCAAGTTATGACGCTTGGAAGTTTTAGTACTGGAACCCGTTGATTTACCATAGGAAGAGAGGTTACCGGCCGCTCGACACGAGAAAAAAAGACCGCACTTGTAAGGCCCACTTTCCTCTGTTGATTTCAACGGTTCGGTGGTACAGTGGGTGTGGTTTCGAGTGGTGTGCGGGAAGTCTGGGGATCGATTCCGTTGACCCATTTTAGTTTTTGTTTTTTTTTCGTTGGGATTCTCAACCTTGCCAAGACAGCTAGTTTTCCTTTTCAGGGTAGTTTTAGGTCATATTTGTTGCTTTCGTCGAATAAAGTCACAAAAATCAAGCTTCGAAAAAAAATCGGAAAATTTGTGATTTCTCGAAGCAGGCAGACTTCTGATGATCAATATCGAGATCGAAATTTCTCAAATTATAACTCAAAGCTGCTGAGAAAGTTTTGATAATCCCCTCCATACTACTCTCTGTAATTCTGGGGAGGTCTGGGACGCTCCAAACAAGTTTCGCTCTGGGGAAACATCGCTAGAAATCCTTTTTATGGA
This sequence comes from Caenorhabditis brenneri, assembly GCA_000143925.2. Classification (NCBI taxonomy): domain Eukaryota; kingdom Metazoa; phylum Nematoda; class Chromadorea; order Rhabditida; family Rhabditidae; genus Caenorhabditis; species Caenorhabditis brenneri. The sequence goes on along the minus strand of GL379833.1, from coordinate 14,642 downwards.
CCTTTTCTATGACTCATGAAAGGTCTAAAACTATGAAAAATTCACAAAAACAGTGTCACATTGACCTTGATACTTCGGTAAAACTTTTGAAAAAAAATTTCGAAAAAAATTATTTTCGAAAAATGTTGCACCCAAATGGTCATCAATTTTTTCGAAAATTCCGACAATATTTTTTTTTCGCTAAAACTTCAAAAATATGTTTTTTAGACTGCTAAAAGACCACTTTCAACAAAAAAAACTTCGAAAAAAGCTTGGGAGGTCTCAAAAAAGCCCCCGAAAATCGGAGTTTTCAAGCCAAAATCAACTGATTCTCACTTCCCGGCGTCATAACTCGGCTGAAAGTGATCAGCGGATCCTAAAAATTTTTTTGGTGTCTATCTAGACTGATATGAACATGTGGAAAATTTTTCAGCCAATTCCAGAGTTACAAGGTGTTGAGGTTCCCTTGTGAGCAAAAGAAATTGTTTATGAAAATTAAGAGGAACCATCTCGCACTGGAGCAACAGTTGCTGTAGATTTTCTCGATCGTCCCCATAGCTTTTTGCATGATATGCTCTTCTGGTAATAGACCAATAAAGTAACTTGAAACACCAATGGGATAATGACAGCATCCATTATTTTTGCAGCTGTGATTTTCTGAAAAAAAAAGAGTTTTACCTAACAAGAAATAATCGTTTATACTTTACCTCACAGAAATTTAACCGAGATGCAAAATAAAAATTAACCGCTGTGAAAAGCACCACTTTCTCAACACCACAAGAAAATATAAACAGAAATATGAACTTTTCAGTTTTCTTTAATTTTTTCTGCCTCAACGGAGCATAGGAAACAATAGATAACGTCATGAAAACAAAATAAAGAATGTTGATACTTGTATAGATTTTCTCAATTGATTCAATCTCCAAATCAGAGCCAAGTTGATAGCTAACAATAAAATATATCATGAAACTTATATAGATTAAAAGTTTAGTATACTTTCTGAAGAATATATTTTTTTCTTCTAGGAAAATAATTTTCAACAGGAATAGTTGAATCGCAAATAACGAGAATAAAAATTGCACAATTTCCCAGACAACCATAAAAATTCCAAAGGATATATTTATGAACTTAAGTAAGCTATAGACATTGTCTTCGATTTTTTCTTCAATCCATAGATAAAATGATATGAGTATAAAAACTGAGTAAAGGAAATCCTGTAGTTGTACAATTTTAAAAGCATGGCTCACAACGACATTTTTGATGTTGGCTTTTAGATAGGCATACACAAAGAATGGGTAAACTAAGAAGTTGAAAATGAGAAGAACCAGTGGAAGTATGTGGTAAAAGATAGGTAGTTCGGCTCTTATGGAGTAGATATAGTGCAGGGAAGTGTTGAACAGCATTCAAAAAGAAACTTTTATTGCAATTGTCGAACTGATACTTCACCTGCTCTCAAAACGTGTTAGTCAGTATTTCTTACACAAGAGTATAGTGTAGTTTGTGCAGTTCAGATCAACTAACATCGATAAATAAAATTGCAGGTGATATTTAAACTTTGGAGATTAGAGATTAGAAGTTGAAACTTTTTTGTCACTAAGGCAATTCCAGCGTCTGTTTCAAAACTTTCGATCAAACTTTCAAAACAATCACAAATGAATTCCACAGAAATCTTCTCATTTGAATTCATCCACGATCTGTATAATACTACAGGTATTTTTGCTTTGGTACTCATAAGCTCTTACATACTCACCATCTCGATTTTTCCACTCTATTCATACATTTATCGACAAAATATTGACCGAGACAGACAAGTCGTCGGGTTCATAGTGCTCAATTACTTACATAAAGTTGTAAATAGAACTTGCTACTTGTACTATTTATGTTTTTTCGTTACTTCTTTTTGTTTTATCACGGAAAATCGAGTTTTGATTGCTGGCTCGGTAATTTTTGATCTCGCCTCGTTTGTCATCTGTTGGTACATATCTAGAATCAGTCAAAGTTTGCTTGGCATCCTTGCGATTCAGAGATTTTCGGTTTATTTTTGGCCTAGTACAGAGAAATATTTCAATTTATCCAAAAAAGGTGTATCGTCTATGGTTATTTATTTATACTTATTTTCTATATTTGCGCATTTTTTCCCGTTTGTCTGTTGGTTTTTGTTCCCAAAAATTATTTTGATTGCCCATCTGATAAACTTTCTCAGTGTAAGTTAAATGAGTGGTCCTACCGTATTAAGATTGGTTGAATTTTTCCAGCACCTCTTGGACTATTTTCTCTTCATCTCCGTGCTGATATACATACCTATTTACATTAGTATTCGGAAATATGCTCATCTGAAATCTGCGCGAATGAACCATCCTCAAAAATTTGTTTTTTGGCAGCTGACCATACTTTCACTTGCCAAATGTATTAATTATCTGTTATCCTATCATTTCACGCCGGAAAATGGATCTGCGCAGGTAATTTTGACCTATTTTAGATTTTTTCGGGCAGTAACATACATTTTTTTCAGAATATATTCCAACTAGTAACCGGAGATTTTGGCCTCTTTCCACTCATAAGCCAAGTCACCTATATTGGATGTAACAAAAGAAATCTAGACGCACTTTTTGATTTACTCGAAAGATCGTTTATGGACATTACTATCGATTGCTCATTCTATGCATTTCCTAGAGTCACTTTTTGCTGTAAGCCTACAAAAGTTGCACCGATGCAGATTCAGAATGTTTATAGTGTCAATGTTGTTAATGAAGTTTGATCATTAACCTCTGCTTTGCTTGCAAAAAAAATCTGAAATCTTAGATTCAAGCTCTCACAGGTCTGCTCACTTTTCGCCTCCAATAAATGAATACCTCCAATTATGTATTCCTAATACCTAATAAAGGTTTTAGTCCTCCGAACCGCACCGTTTGCTCACAGAACAATTTATGTAGTGATGGAAAACGAGATTGTTTTCACCATGCTCAAACAGTCGGGTTCAACGTATCAAACCCTCATCATTGTCTGTATCATCTTTTTTTTGTTATCGGTTTTTTTCCACAAATGTATTTCAATTTAATAACAATTTAGTCTTGAGTTAATTTCGTTCTTACTGCTTGTTATTGAATTTAGTAATGACCACAAACAACAGAGAAGATGCAACTGAATGAATATCCAATCAAAAATCAAACTTTATTAATCACACACTAATATTGTAAACATTTTGTTGTCGGACAGGTACAATCTTCGGTGCCGAACAACAAAAAAACACTTTAGGAAATGTGTGACATGAGAAATTAAGGCTCTATTCCAGTTTAGGGGATTCTTGATTTTAGAGGGGACTCAAGCCAAGGGACGCAAGGAATAGGGGACTCTAAAAAAAAGGAGGGGGCTCAAGTCAGGGGACGCAAGGAATAGGGGACTCATAGAATGTCCAAAAAAAAACAAGGGACTCATCAAGCGGCCAAAAAAAAACGGGGGACTCAAAACAAATGAGCTGGAATATCCAGTCATTTCCTCATAAATTTTATTTCCTTCGGTTTATTTGTTGTTTTTTAACTAAAAAACATCATTAGACTACATTAAGAATTATCATTTATTCAGAACTTGTGACCTAATTCATACACTCTAGCGCATATATATCGCTTCGAAATAAGTTTTGAGAAACTCTGAATAGTGAGAACGACTGTCCATGTATAAACAAAAAATTTCTGACCAGTTAGTAACATATTTTTTTAGGTAAAAAAAATTGACTCATCTTCGAAACTATCTATCACTTTGAAAAAAAACAGTCAACTGAAAAGTTGTTGAAATTGATGAGAGGTACAACTTTGTAGTTAATTATTTGTTTCAAAACGCTTTTTTAAAAAGTTTGGAGCCGGTCTCGAAAGAGCTCCTCTCAAGCAAAAAACGAAGATCTTGATTAACGTGAGTCTAGGCAGAGATTTCCCATTCTAGGCGCCAAAGCGTGACCTAAAAGTGACTTTCGTCAAAAAATTGTTAGGAGGCTTTTTCATTTTACGTTTTTTTTTTCGCTTGATGAGTCCCCTCTGGTTTTTTAGAGTCCCCTATTCCTTGCGTCCCCTGACTTGAGTCCCCTATTTAATTAAGAATCCCCTAAACTGGAATAGAGCCGAAATTAACTGTGATTTTTTTCTCAATTAACTGGAAGAAAGCATCCAAGTTTCTTTTGTTGCATCCAACGTATGTGGCCTGCGCAATAAATGGAAAGACATAGGCATCTGTATTCAAACATTTTATCACCTGAAAATGATTCTCATTAGTTTCAAAGAAATGCGTTCAATTTGAAAAGCACCTTAAACGTCTCATTTTCTTTTAGAGTAAGACAATAATAAACTGCAATAGTTATAGCTTTAGCCAAAGTAAGTATAAGTAATTGCCAAAAGGCAAACTTCTGAGGGCTGTTAGCCTTCACTGACTGTAAGTGAGAATAATTTCGAATACTTATAAAAATAGGTATATACAACAATACGGAGAAGTACAAAAAACCATCCAAAAGTATTTGAATACTCTACAACAACTAAACTTTTAAGAAAACCAACTTTATATTCTGTAATAGAGGCTAGCTTACCTGAATAATAGTTCCAGTCTATATTATAAATGTAGATCTCGGTGACAAAATGAATAGAACAATGGTGAAGCACATCAAAATTGGCAATATGAACATTGCACGAATGATTGCTGAGATGTCCGCATCACTAAAATTCAGATATTTTTCTGTTCTTGGCCAGAAATAAACAGAAAATCGTTGAACTGCAAGTAGACCAAGAAACTGAACATGTAAACTACTTGTAATTGCACTGAAAGCAAACAAAGCCATAAATAAGTATACGGCTCCAGTAATCAGTTTAATGCTCTGGGTAAGTAAACCAGGTGAAAATGATAAAGCACCTAGATAGTACAAACAGCAGATAAAAGTAATCGCCTTATGTAAGCGATTGATAACGGTAAACCCCATTATGTCCTTATCACGATCTATATTTTTTCGATAAATATATGAATAGAACGGGAAAAGTAAAACTGATCCAGTATAAGAAGTTACTCCGATAATCGCATAAGGCGCGAGGTTTTCGGGACTTTCGACAAATTTAAAGTCGTCTTTAGTGACATTCATTTGAAGCAGGAAGCTGGGGATCTGTTTGCTTTTATAAAAAAATTCACCTGTTCTGAGAATTAGTGAAAGTTGGTTTTCACTGGTTAATATCTTGGGATGAAGGGACTGAATCAGTATATTTAGGCGACCAATGCGGATGGGTATCCGACTAACTATATGAAGTGAGTTGTTTTGTTTAAAAGTTTGATAGAGGTCGTTACGGTTGGGCAAAAAACGGCTCGGACTGGACTGAACCGGACCGGACGGGGACAGATCGGGAACGGTCAAAACAGCACAAAGCGTAACGGAGTAAGCCGGAATTAGGTCGATTCTGGTTGGATCGGTCTTGACCAGGTTGGACTGAACTGGACCAAACCGTTATTCAATTTTCGAATGGAGAGAGAGAGAGAGAGAGAGAGAGAGAGATTCATTCTTCCGTATAAAAGCAATGCAAGAAACCCGGAAAAATCCATATTATGGCAGGTGAAATAAAACAAAGTTTGTCCTCTTCCCTCCAAGTCTGCCACTTCCTTAACCATGGAAAAAGCTTTACGTTTCTCAGAATCCAATGTAATTGACTATGAGAAATCTTTGAAGAAAGTTGTATTAATAATCATTTTAATTACTTCTGGCGTCACCTTATTAGCTTTCCCATTTTATTTATTCTTATATCTGAAAAATCGGAAACGTGATAAAAACAAGGCAATCGCTCAAATTACTAGTTTTTTCAACACATCAATTTTCATATTCTCTACATTTCTCGTTATTTATGAAATCAGTACGAACGTAATTGATTTTGGGGAGCGCAATTATGTCAGATTAATTTTTTGGGTCCTGGGCTTTGCTTCTATGTTGATGCTCGGATCATTTTCTCAAGTCAACCAGTGTGTATTGATCATCTTTGCATGGCAAAAATTATTATTTTATTTTATTCCGAAATCTGAGAACTATCTGAAAATATCTCATAAAAACCTGAAGAGAATTGCATTTTTATTATTTTTTCTATTTATTGTGGATATATATAATTCAAAACTTTGTATCGGATCACAGCAAGAACCAGATCTAGAATTCTTTATTGTGGCAGTCAGTGGGACCTTGAATGGGTCTTTGGTGGTACTTACGATTGGTTATTTTATCTTATTGACTTCTATAGAAATTTCAAAAAACTCGGAAACCCCGAAAAAACTAAAGCTATCTCAAAAATATATATTTTGGATGTTGCTGGTGTTTTATTTGGTTAAAGTGGTAAGTTCTTCGGAAAAATTTTTCTTGAAAGAATGTTTTTTCAGATCATCGCAATTATCTCTTATTTTCTATTTCTCCGTGATCATCTGTTATACATTACAATTTTCGATCGCATCGTAACACAACTAATCACTCCTTTTGTTATAGAAGTCGTGTTCATAATATGTAACTTTCAAGATTTCAATTGTCATAAACGGAGGATTCGGCCAACTTGAAATAAACTAACGAAATTTAAGCCGAAAATAAGTCAGAATTGAAAAGGAAGCAAGCCGGAAAAAAGCCGGGATTTGGTACTCCTCAGGAACCACTCACAACGACTGAACATCAAAGGTGTGCGGAATTTGGGCGGTGGAGAAATCTATAATTTCTTGGGACTGATTGTTGAGGGGACCACTCAACACATAGGCTTTACAAGCGGTCTCTTGAACCGACAGCTGATTCATTGATTCCAGTACCATTGAAATTTACCACTTCAATTGCGCCTGTGTGCATCGGATGCGTGGTTGTAATTCATCCTCACTAGCATTCACTTGTGGTTAAAAAAAGGTTTCTTAAAAAGGTTTTTTTGGCTCCCTTTTATACGTTGTAACTAGAATTTGCTACTTGTACTACTTTTGTTTTTTCGTCACTTCATTTTGTTTCATCACGGAAAATCGAGTTTTGATTGCTGGCTCGGTAATTTTTGATCTCGCCTCGTTTGTCATATGTTGGTCTATATCTAGAATCAGTCAAAGCTTACTCGGGATTCTGGCGATTCAGAGATTCTCCGTTTATTTTTGGCCTAGTACAGAGAAATACTTCAATTTATCCAAAAGAGCTGTATCGTCTATGGTTATTTATTTATACATGTTTTCTATTTTTGCCCATTTTTTACCTTTTTTCTGTTGGTTTTTGTTCCCGAAAATTATTTTTATTGCACATCTGATAAACTTTCTCAGTGTAAGTTCAGGGAGCGGTTCCACCCCGTATGGACCGGAAAAAATTTTTTCTTAAGTACCTGTGTAGTCTTTTTCAGCACCTCTTGGACTATTTTCTCTTCATCTCCGTGCTGATATATATATATACCAGTTTACATCAGTATTCGGAAATATGCTCATCTGAAATCTGCGCAAATGAACCATCCTCAAAAATTTGTTTTCTGGCAGCTGACCAAATGTATTAATTACATGTTACCCTATCATTTCAAGCTGGATAATGGATCTGCGCAGGTAATTTTGAGCTATTTTAGATTTTTTCGGGCAATAACAAAAATTTTTTCAGGATCTATTCCGTCTAGTAACCGGAGATTTTGGACTCTTCCCACTCATCAGCCAGGTCACATATATTGGATGTAACAAAAGGAATCTGGATTCATTTTTTGATTTACTCGAAAAATCGTTCAAGGACATTACTTTCGATCGCTCAATTCGTGTCTTTCCTAGGGTCACGTTTTGTTGTAAACCTTCAAAGGTTGCACCGATGCAGATTCAGAATGTTTACAGTGTCACTGTTGGTAATAAAGTTTTATCTGTTTTTACATCACAGACTAATATAAACTGCAACCTCAGATTAAAGTTTTGCAAGTGAAACTTTTGATACTGATAGGAAAACAGTTGAACCATCTACAGCACTTTTAGCAACATCATTTTTCTGTGCAGCCTCCAGTAAAACAGTCAGACAACAAAAACAAATCAAACTTTATTAAGCACATTCAAACTAATGCTGTGAACGTTTTCTTGTTTAGCAGGTACAATTTTCGGAGCCGAACAACAGAAAACCACTCTAGGAAAAGTGCGACATGAGAGATCAAGGTTAACTTCTACGAATCTTTTTTCCAGCAACCGGAAAAAAACATCCAAGTTTCGCTTGTTGCATCCGATATATGTTGCCTGTGCAATGAGTGGGAAGAAAATAACATCTGCTTTCGTAAGATTCATCACCTGAACACGGCCCGGCGAAATCTACGCGACGCGCAAAA
>GL379832.1:563931-591605 GCA_000143925.2 Caenorhabditis brenneri | reverse complement strand
ACCAATAAAAAGCGTTTATTGAGGTCATATATACGTTTCTAGCTATCCCATACCAGTTGCGAAACGTCATAGTTGCGAAACGTCAGGTTTCGAAATGTCACAGTAGCGAAACGTCATAGTAGCGAAATGTCTGGTTGCGAAACGTCACAGTTGCGAAATATACGTCAGTTGCGAAACGTCACAGTTTCGAAACGTCTAGTTGCGAAGTGTCGCGGAGCCATTTTATCGAAGATAGCGAAGAAGATTCGGATTTCGAAGAAGAAATTGAAGATTGCTCAGTTTTTTGGTCCCCACCCCCGACTCCGCCCCCTTTCGAAATGCCTGAAAATGCACGACAAATTGCCAGTTTCCATGGATTTACATTGAAAGAATTGGAGGCAATGAGGCCCGATGAGGTACAGTTAGATGTGCAGGTTTAGTACTGTAGAAAATGAAAAATGCAAAAGTTAGATGTGCAGGTTACGGGTACTGTAGATATGATAGTTAGATATATCGAAGGATTACTGTAGGGAAAGAAATTGAAGTTAGATGTGCAGGTTGACTAGCGGATACTGTAGAAAATATATCATCAAAGTTAGATCTGCAGGTCACTACTACCGTAATTTTTTTTCTTAGTTTGAGGTGCAGGTCATCACTACAGTATCCATTCTTTCAGATCCGTCAATTACAAAAAGAATGGTTCAGAGATCGTATTCGCCGATTGCACAGACGAATTATGGAGCTGGAAGCGCAAAGGGACCGGCTCTTGGCTGCCGCCGAAGAGGAGGAGGAGCCAAAGGAAAAATTCTACAGTATCCCTGGAACCTGCGGATCCAAGGATCCACAGAATCGGATCCGAAAAAATCTCCATAATCTTATGTATTTCTACTCGACTTTTCCGATTATGATGTGATAAAGTTACTATAAAGGCGCATGGACAAAAAATACATCTGGACAAACCGACAGACAGATAGTGAAATAACAGGTTTTTTAGCCTCAATTTGGGCGTTTTTGTTACTAAAATTAGGGTTTTGGGTCTTAAAATTAAAGCTTTTTAGGCACAAAATCAAGGAATTCTAAGCCTAAAACTAAGCTCTGCCTTTCAGTAGAGCGCAGATTCTATGTTTCAAAAAAAAAATTTTTTTTTCAAATAAAAAATTTTTTTAAAACAATTTTCCGATCAACAACAAGAAATTTATTCAATAAAAAAACAACATTTTTAAAACAACAGAAATAACAAAAATTCAGGTGAATTCACATCTTTTCGATGCGAATCGAATCATCCGAAACGCGGATTTCGAAAATCTCACCACTCGGACTTTTGTAGAGAGAACGAGAATCTTCAATGTAGTACTGGTCAAAGGAGTCCAAAATGTAGTAATAGTTGAGTTCGTCGTCGTAACAATGCAACTCACACGACTCGAATGACGTCGTTTTGAAGATTTCCTAGAGGTGGTAATTTTTTATTTTGAAAAAGATGCAAACGCGCTCTTTCGAAATTGAATTTTTTTCTAATTTTTCGATGCAAAAATTATTGATTTCAGGCCTGGAATTCGGGTTTTCTGAGCCTAAATTTAAAGTAATGGGGCCTCAATTTATGAGCAATTACCCGAACAAAAAAATAGTTTCGGCCTAAATTCCGAGGCTTTCCGGGCACACAACCAGGGACTTTCGGGTAAATACTTAACTGCTATTGTCTCAACTTCTATATTCGGCTCTTCTGCTATGGATCAACTGCTATAGCCATAGCAGTTGAGACATCAAAAGTGGCGAAAATAACAGTTGATCCATAGCAGAAGAGCCACATATAATATAGCAGTTGATAATTTTCAGGATTTTGGGACTAAAACCAGAGGTTTTCGGGCCCAAAACTGATCATTTTCGAGTCGGAATTTGGGGATTTTTGCATACTTGTGAAATCCCGGGAAAAATTTTCGAAAATTTACCCCAAAATTATGAAAAAACACAAAATTTTCAAAATTTTTTCAATTTTTGGCTGATTCGTGATTCAAACACTCAAACTACTCCCAACATGCAAAATATGTAAAATTTACAGAAAATAGGTAAAAATCAGCTGGTTTTTCGATTTTGAAAATTCAAATTCAAACTTCGCGGTAACTGGCGGGCCGAGCGGGCCGAACGGGCCGGAAAAATCGGTCGCGGGCCACAACTATGGATTTTTGGTAAAGAAATTGAGAATTTTGAGCCTAAGATGAAAAAATGTCGTAATTTTAACTAGACATTTTTTATTGTTGAGCCAAAAAGGCCCAAAATTTTCTAAATGTCGGATCAAACCCAATTTTTTTCAACTCGAAACCCCCATTTTTCGAACTCCAATTCCCAGAATATTATCGCGAATTTCGTAAGCTAAAATTTAAATCCGAATGGGATTAGAAATGGAGCGCATTTGCTTAGCCGGATTTTGATTCAATTTTCTCAAAAGTTAGAACAAAAAATTCAATTTGTTTCGAACCAAATAGTTTTCGGCTAGAATTTGAATTTAGCAACAAAGCGCACTTGCTCCCCAAAAAAAACCCACTTTGACGATTTCAATGCACTGTTCGTCGTCGAGTTTCGGAACGAAAACAACGAATTTTCGGAAATTGAGCAAATTTTTCAACGGAGAAGTGAAACGACCACGTCTCATATCCAACTTTTTCGCCTGTTTCCATTGTGGCAATTCGATCACTTTTTGCATCATTTCCTTGAACTCAAAGTCTTTTTTGATTCGAATTTTCTCGAGAACTCCTGGCTTCAAGTACGGAAGAATCGACATGACTGGCTCGACGTCGTCATCGTCGCCGTGAATTTCGAATTCGATGTCGAACGAGGAGACGTGCAATGGGTGGCTGAAAATTAGAGATTTTTGTGAAAGTTCTCAATTTTTTGCCGTAGGGCGCGGTTGCATAGGGCTCAATTAATGCAAATGCGCCCTAATGAAATATCAGGAAAATTACGATGAAATTGGCTATTTTTCGATGAAAAAACCATTTTTTTGGTGAGAAATTGAAGTTTTATAACCAAAATTTGGAGTTTTTGGGCTAAAAATCTATAAATTCAGGATCGATAATGTAAAAAAATTTCGGTTGAAAATGCCGAGTTCAAAAAGTTTTCAATTTTATGCTCAAACACTAGCGAGGACATCCGGATATGCGGATACACAGACGGAAATTTTGGCAGTGGGTCTGTTTGGCAGAATTTTCTTTCGTCGGTCAGAGTGTCCGGATCAGGGGTGTACGAAAAATTTTGAAAAATTCGAAAAACTTTTTTTTTTTTGAAAATTTTGGTTTGAAAAAAATCGAAAAAACATTTTTTCGAATTTTTAAGGGCTAAAAAATCGAAAAATTGATTTTTCGGATTTTTTTTTCGGAATTTTTCGATTTTTTTTTCAAAGAAAATGGGTGAAAAGGCGAGAAAAACATGTTTTTTTTAGAAAAAAATCCGAAAAAAAATTTTCGAAACTTTTTTTCGGATTTTTTTCTGTTTTTTTTCGGCGAAAAGAAATTTTTCGGTTTGAAACGGCGAAAATTTTTTCGCCGCAAAAACAGAAAAAAATAAGTTTTTCGAAAATTTTACGCACACCCCTGGTCCGGATGTCCAGAAAATTTTCAAATATCAGCACGGACGTTGGCTATCCGACTGTCCAGACATCTGTCGGTACATCTATATATCCGGATATCCGGATAACTGTCTGTCTGTACATCTGCATGTCCGGAAGTCTGTGCGGATATCTGGGTGTCTGTGCATCAATCTGGACGTGGCAATGAAAGTCTGTCTGTACGTTTGTATGTCCGGATGTCCAAATACCCTCATATTTTTAGGTCCCAGGACCCTTTTGGGCCCAAAAATCCCTTATTTTAGGCCCAAAATGCAAAAAACTCACCCAAAACTCTTAAGAAACTCTCGAATAAAGGCGAATTTCATGATCGGACGGTCTTCCATTGAATTTCGAAACCACGGGAGGCCCAACAGGAAATAAGTCTTCAATTTTCCCAATTTGAATTTCGGATTTTTCATAAAAGTCGCGAAATCATTGAATTCGACGAAAACATGACCCGAATTCACGACCTTATTCTTTCCGTTGAATGTAATCTGACAATCATTTTCACGCGAATATTTGTATTCGATTGGCGGATGCGAATCGATTCGAATTTTTGTGTGACGATCGAGAAACGTGATTTGAAGTTGGTCACAATGAACTTCGAGCGTGTCGACAATGGAGCGCAGATTTCGGGACACTTTTCGGACGGACAGTCTGAAATTTTACGTAGAGGTTTTTTGACGCGCAAATTCGAATATTTGGAGGGAATTGTTGAGTTTTTTCGTTTAAAGATACCTGAATATTTTGCGGGAAATAATTCAGAAAAATGCTGCAGTTTTCATATATGAAGTTTCAATGATGTTGTGACGCGCAAATTTGAATGTTTTCAAAAAAAAGTTGAGGATTTTCAGCAAAAACTCTTAAGTTTAGCCATAATTCTGCCTAGTGGAATGCAAACTTGCTCTACCGCACTCGACGCGCAAGTTTGAGTTTTTGGTGGAATTTTTGGCTTGTAGCGCGCAACTTCAAATTTTTTCAACAAAAAATTCGACGCGCAATTTTGTTTTTTTTTTCGGTTTTTAGATCAAAAATTGAATTCGAACGGTACTGCTACGCGCAAATTTGAATTTTACAAGAACAATTTCGGCTTTTTTTTTGCTCAAAACTCTAATTTCAGCTATAGAAATCTATCGTGTGTATTACGCAAATTTTTTTTATTTTTTGAGAAAAAATTGTTTTTTCGGCAGTTTTGGGCTTAAAAAAACTCTGAATTCCTCAATTTTCAGTATAAAAAACCGAAAATTTTAGCCTAAAACTAGTTCCCAACCCAAAATTTCAAAATTGCGCGTCAATTCGCATTGGAGTGCATTTGCTTACCTATCCATCAAACCCAAATTCTCCACAATCTTCTCAGCGATTTCTGTTGGCATATCACCGAGTGTTGGTCCATTTCCAGTGGCTCTGGAAAAAAGTTCGTAAAGTCCGCAAACACCGCCACGTCAGATTGCGGACACTCACCCTTCTCCGTCGACCTTCTCCCCATCAATCATACTGTATTTTCCGATTTTGAATCTTTCGAATCGAATTTTGAAATCCGAAAAATCGATTATGCCTTTTCCGAGAAGACTACACAGCGATTTGTACGCCTGACCGATTGGCTTCTTTTGAACGAATTCATAGAGAATGCAGTAATGGATAGCCTGTTTGTCGTTGCGAATCAACGATTCCGGCGATTTTCTGGAATAGAGCGCGCTTTCTGACTGAGAAAAAATTTGCTGATTCAAAAGTGCTCCACTGCTCTAACACGCTCAAAAAAACCCAAGTGTACAATGGAGCGCACTTGAATTGAATCTAGAAAAATCCCAAAAATTTGGGTTCAAAAACATCTAAATTTGAGATTGAAAGACTCGAAATTCTAAATTGCGCGTCAAAATTACGGTGGAGCGCGTTTGCACATTCTTGCAGAATCGAAGCATTTTTGGGCTAAAAATTGAGGATTTTCAGACTCTGAAAGCTTGAAATTGGATTTTTTTTCTAAAAATCCGAACTTTTGGGCCCAAAATCGTGGAATTTAAGACCAAAAATTGAGGATTTTCGGGCCAAAATTAGAGGTTTTTAGGCCCAAAATCGGAGGTGTTTTGGTCTTAAATTCGGGGGATTTTCAGCCTGATTCACTCTATGCGCCTTTAAAAATCCTAAAAACCAACTCTGCTCTATCGATGAGATCCCAATTGCCCATTTGTCTAGTCATCAACGCGATTTCCGCCGCCTCCTTCACACCGACCAACGTCTTCGTAACACTCGTGAAGGCGTCGCTTTGCGATTTGAGACGGATGGTCTCGTAGCGAACACACGTGTCCAGACCGTTCGGTGCGGTGCCTAGATATTCAGTCATTCTGGAAAGTATTCTGACATTTTTTTACGAAAAAAAAATTTTTTTTTTCGAAAAAAGTTGAAGCTCTTTTTTTTTTCAAACTTTTTAGAAAATCGATTGGAATCGAGTAAAAAAAATTCCGGCCTCAGAAAATTTCAATTTGTTTCTGAAAAAAAAAACTTTTTTTAAAGTTTTTTTTTTCTAATGAAAATGATATTTTTTCGTGCTTCAAGAACCTGAAATCACTGTTTTGATTGCACAAATTGAGCCTAGCAGAGGACTGTCACGTGTCCCCTACGATTGAATTTTTTCAAACGCCCGCGAAAGTTAAGCTCCGCCCACAGGGCGTGGCTTGTCGATTTACGGAGGCTTCTCACTTGTTTTTCATGTTTTAGAGGGAGTTTTGCTCGGTTTCCTGCCAACTTTCAAGTCGATTTTGTATTGTTCTTTCATTTTTCGCATTTATACACCACAATCGACTTGAAAAACACTAAAAAATGAATGACTTTTCGAAAGATTTTGGAAAAATGTACGGCGGAGCGCACTTTCTGAAATTTCAGTCAAGTTTTTTCGGAAGGGGACACTCCGCGAGCCCGTGGACTGTGTGAAAAAAAAAGAACCAAAAATATTTTCGAAATTTTTTTTTCGAATTTTCCCGTAATTTTTTTTCCGAAAAACCGAAAATTTTCAAATTTTGCGGCAAAATTAGAGCTGTTAAAGTTCCTGTCAAACTCCTAAACTTCAACCCCTAAAATCTATGAAAAAAACGCGATTAAAATGAGAGAATTCAAAGATGAGCAATATTTGTTCAGTGGAGCGCGTTTGCTGCTCGGCGTCGATTTTTTTTTTAATTTTTAACCGATTTGCGGTTCAAAATGGAGAATTCGACAGAAAAAACCAGTTTTCTTATCAAAAATTCGAGCTGAAAACTCTCGATTTCAGGTACAAAATAGAATTTCAAAAATTCCAAAAAAATGAATTTCCTTGAAAATTCATTGAATCGACGTGGTTAACAGAGGGGAAAAGGGCGCAGGAAAAAAATTAATACAGAAAAAATCGATTTTTCAGGAGGAAATGTGAAATTTGGGGGGCTGAAAATGAGGTGAATTATATGAAAATATTTGTGGAAAATGGTAAAAAATGCATTAAAATGAGGCTTTTTGAGCTCTGAAATTCTAGAAAAAATCGGTGAAAAGGACAGAAAAATAATACAAAAAACGTGATTTTTCATGAAAAAATAGAGGAATCTCTATGGGAATTAGTGGGAAAAATGGGGTAAAAAATGCAGAAAAAACCAATGTTTGATAGGAAAATTCGGCTGAAAATGCAGAAAAATGGGGGAAAATGAGGGAAAAACCAATTTTTTCACAAAAAACGGGCAAAAAATTTGAAATTTTTTTCGGGGAAACTAGGTCAGAAAAGAGTCAAAAAATGCAATAAACATTCAGAATTTCCGCGGTTATTAGGGGAGAAAATGAGCCAAAAATGGGTAAAAATGAGGAAAATTGGCGGGAAAAAACACATTTTTGTGGGGAAAATTTGGCTGAAAATGCAGAAAAATGAGGAAAACCCAATTTTTTCAAAAAAAAAACGGGTAAAAAGAGGTGAAAAACACCAAAAAATCGATTTTTCTGGGGAAAATGGGTGAAAATGCAGAAAATTTACACATTTCTGATAGAAAATTTGGCTGAAAATGCCAAAAAAAAAACCCGATTTTTCACAAAAATAGGTCAAAAAAGAGCCGAAAAAATGCATCAAAACGGGTAAACGGCAGCAATTTCGGGGAACCATTCCCTCAGCTCCTCCCTCGAATTATTCATTCTTCGAATGCGAATCGCGAACGTCTCAAAGTCAAAATGAAGACATTTGTGATGATATCGACGGGGGACGTAGAGAGAGGTACGGTGATCCAGTGAAGCCATTCGAAGCACCTCCTCAATGAATCCCTTTTGTTTGATGAAGGAGATGGGCGTGCGGAGACGACATTCGATGAAGTTTGGAGCCTCTTTTACGATGAGCTGCAAGGAAAAATTGGTGGATGGATGGATGGATGGACAGACAGACAGACAGACAGAACAGACAGATAGGCGGACAGAAAAACAGACAGACTGACATACAGATGGACAGACAGATAGACAGACAGACAGACAAGCAGACAAACAGGCGGACAGGCAGATAGACAGACAGACAGACAGACAGACATCCCGACAGATAGATAGATATATAGACACACAGGCAGTCATCCGGACAGACTGATAGACAGACAGACAGACCGACAGACAGACAGACAAACTGACAGACGGATAGACAAACAGAAAGCCGCATATCCGGATGTCTGTCTGTCTATCCGCATATCCGGATGTCAAGGCCTTCTGCCTATTCGAATTTTCGGATTTCCGGACATCCAGATGTCCAGATGTCAATCTGTGTGTTCGAACGTCCGGATGTCCTGTCTATCTGTCTATCTACACATCCAGATGTCCGAATGTCTATCTGTCTGTCCGGATGTCTATCTGCCTATCCGGATGTCCATCTATCAACCTGCACATCCAGATGTCTAGATATCCATATGTCTGTCCGGATGTCCAGATGTCGATCTGTCTATCCGAATGTCTGGATGTCCTGTCTGTCTGTCCACCTGCACATCCAGATGTCCAGATGTCGATCTGTCTGTCCGGATGTCCTGTCTATCTGTCGACCTGCACATCCGGATGTCCAGATGTCTATCTGTCTGTCCGAATGTCCTGTCTATCTGTCCATCTACAAATTGAGATGCCTGTCTATTTGTCTGTCTGTTTATCTTTCCGGATGTTCTGCGAGGATGTCTTTATATCGATCTGAATGTCCAGATGTCCAGATGTCTATCTGTCTGTCCGGATGTCTTGTCTATCTGTCAACCTGCACATCCAGATGTCCAGATGTCTATCTGTCTGTCCGGATGCCCGGATTTTCTGTCTATCTGTCCACCTGCTCATCTAGATATCCAGATGTCTGTCCGGATGTCCAGATATCCCCTTTTCACACCTAGAACCGCTTACATTCCGAATCTCCTTCAACTCCCAAACCGACAGCTGCTGAAATCCGATTTCAAAGTACTGAAAGTGCAAAAAGTGTCGTAAATCGACAATACTCGCATTCGGAACGATGCAAATTCGAGCGCGTTGCCACGCCTCCAGCTCGACGAATTTCGAGAAATCGACGTGTTGTCCGCGGAGTGGATCCACCTCGATGGATCTGAGGAATTCTGGATCCATCAACTTCATCAATTCGATCATTTTCCATTGGGGTGTCCAGTTGAGCACCAGACTTTTCACACGGATTTTATGACGATTCGTCTGGAGGAGAGTGGTGATGAGCGTGTTGAAATTGTCTTTGGAGAACGTGTTCCAGTATTTGAACTCTCTCAATTCCAGTTTTGGATGTCTGGAAATATGGATTTGTGAAGTTAGGCCACCAATTCGGAAAGTTAGGCCACCGATTCGGAAAACTAGGTCATCAATTTCCAAAGTTAGGCCATCAATTCGGAAAGTTAGGCCATCACTTCAGAAAATTAGGCCACCAATTCGGAAAGTTAGGCCATCAACTTGAAAAGTTAGGCCACCAATTTAGAAAGTTAGGCCACCAATTTAGAAAGTTAGGCCACCAATTTGGAAAATTAGACCATGGGAAAGCTAGGCCATCAATTTAGGAAACTAGGCCTTCAATTTAGAAAATTAGGCCAGAAATTTGAAAAGTTAGGCCATCAACTTGGAGAACTAAGCCATCAGTTCGGAAAATTAGGCCATGGGAAAGTTAGGCCACCAATTTGGGTAGTTAGGCCATCAATTCGAAAGGTTATACCATCAATTCAGAAAGTTAGGCCATCAATTTGGAAAGTTAGGCCATCAATTCAAAAAATTAGGCCATCAGTTTAGAAAGTTAGGCCACCAATTCAGAAAGTTAGGCCGCCGATTCGGAAAATTCGGCCATGGGAAAGTTAGGTCATCAAAATGAAAAGTTAGGCCATGGGAAAGTTAGGCCTCCAACTTGGCAAGTTGGGCCATCAATTCGGAAAATTAAGCCGTGGGAAAGTTAGGCCACCTATTCAGAAGGCCAGGTCATGGGAAAGTTAGGCCTCCAACTTGGCAAGTTGGGCCATCAATTCGGAAAATCAAGCCGTGGGAAAGTTAGGCCACCTATTCAGAAGGCCAGGTCATGGGAAAGTTAGGACAAGAGTTCGGAAAGTTAGGCCATCAATTTGGAAAATTAGGCCGTGGGAAAGTTAGGCCATCAATTTAGAAAACTAGGCCAACTTTTTTTTTTTTAGAAAACTGGGGAAAGAAAAAAAAATTTAGAAAACTGGGGAAGTTAGGCCACCAATTTAGAAAGTTAGGCTATCAATTTGAAAAGTTAGGCCATCAATTCGGAAAACTAGGCCATGAGAAAGTTAGGCCATCAATTCGGAAAATTAGGCCACCAATTCGGAAAATTAAGCCATGTGAAAGTTAGGCCATCAATTTGGAAAACTAGGCCATGGGAAAGTTAGACCACCAATTCGGAATGTTAGGCCATGGGAAAGTTAGGCCATTAATTCAGAAAGTTAGGCTATCAAATTGGGAAATTAGGCCATCAATTCGGAAAATTAGGCCATAGGAAAGTTAGGCCATTAATTTAGAAAGTTAGGCCACCAACTCGGAAAACTAGACCATGGGAAAGTTAGGCCATCAATTTAGAAAACTAGGCCATGGGAAAGTTAGACCACCAATTCGGAATGTTAGGCCATGGGAAAGTTAGGCCATTAATTCAGAAAGTTAGGCTATCAAATTGGGAAATTAGGCCATCAATTCGGAAAATTAGGCCATAGGAAAGTTAGGCCATTAATTTAGAAAGTTAGGCCACCAACTCGGAAAACTAGACCATGGGAAAGTTAGGCCATCAATTTGGAAAGCTAGGCCATCAGATTGAAAAGTTATACCACCAATTCGGAAAGTTAGGCCATCAATTTGGAAAATTAGGTGATGGGAAAATTAGGCCATCAATTTGAAAAATTAGGCCACATTTTCAAAAAGCTAAGCCACCGTTTTAGATAACTAGGCCATCAGTTTGGAAAACTCGGCCATGAGAAAGTTAGGCTACCAATTCGAGAAATCAGGATTAGTGGTCTAACTTTCTGTAAATATGAAAAGTTAGGCCATCAATTTGGAAAACTAGGCCATCAATTTGAAAAGTTAGGTCATCAATTTGGAAAGTTAGGCCATCAATTTGGAAAATTAGGCCATGTGAAAGTTAGGCCACCACTTTTCCCGCCTTACCTCAAAAAGTAGATCAAATCGTTGATGGCCTTCTCCGTGCCAATCTCCTCATTCCATTTATTATATCCAACACAAGAGTTCTCATGCCGTCTCCAATATCTTTGAATCTGTCGATCGAATGAAAGAATCACTCCCTCTTCATATGATCGACACTCGATACTCTTCAATTTCGGACGACGATCGTCGATCATTGCCTTCGTCACACGACACATTCGACGCAGACACAGTCTGAAAGATTTGGAGATTGGTGGTGGAAAGATGTAATTTTACTGTGAAACCCCTCGAAAAATGGGTCGAAATTCGAGCTCTGCGACACCATGAAACCGTTGAAAATGCAAAAAACCACAGGTTTTTCAGGAAAAAATAGTGGTTTTCATAATAATGCAAAGAGAACATCAGAAAAAAAGGCTCCGCGACATCTCGAAACCGGTTGAAACCGGCTGAAACAGGCTTGAAATTTCAAATTTTTCGACTCGATTTTAACCGATTTTCTGAAAAATTAGAACAAAATATAATTTTTTAGAAGAAAAATTTTGCTGAAAAAAATTGTTTCAAATAAAAGTGTGAAATTTTATTTTGTTCTAATTTTTCCAAAAATTCGATTGAAATCGATTCGAATAATTTGAAATTTTCAAGGCTACATAGAAACCTCTTGTTTTAGGATAGAAAATGCTCAATTTCAGAAACCAGAATCCCAAATTTCAAGCTCAAACTTTCTCCAATATCGGCTCAAAAATCTCTGATTTTTGGCCCAAAAACCTTATTTTCGGTTCAAAAATCGGCGATTTCGGGACTAGAAACCCCTGATTTCGCCCTCCGTAATCGCCTATTTAGAGTCGAAAATTCCCACTTCTTCGGCTGAATTTTCACCTAAAATCGCCAACTTTAGGCCGAAAACTCTAAATTTCTGACTGGAAAAACTTTAATTTCAGCTCAAAAACCGTCAATTTTAGACCTAACCACCGTACTTTTTGGCCAAATACTTCGAAATTTTCGGCCCGAAAACCCCTATTTATTGGCCGAATTCGTTGAAATTCAGACTCAAATCATGTAATTTAGGCCCAAATCCACTAAATTTTGAGGCCAGAAACCTTATTTTTTTAATGGTGCGTTCAAAGTTGCTACAAACTACAAAAATGCAAGCATCGCGCTGTCCAAAGCTGATTTGCATCTTGCGTTTTTGTTACCGTAAAACCTGCACATCAAAGTCTAATTTTTCAAATATTTTTCCAAATTTCAAATTTTTTCGGGGCAAAATTGCTCTTTTGAACCGAAAAAAACAGGCGGGAATTTAAAATATGAAAAAATAATTGAAACATTAGACTTTGATGTGCAGGTTTTACGGTAACAAAAACGCAAGATGCAAATCAGCTTTGGACAGCGCGATGCTTGCATTTTTGTAGTTTGTAGCAACTTTGAACGCACCATAAGGCTTAAAACTCTTAATTTTAGGTCAAAAGTTACCTAATTTCAGGTTCAAAATCCTCAATTTTAGGCCAGAATTTTCCTAATTTTAAGCTCGAAAACCCTCAATTTTAGGCCCAAAATCTCTAATTTTAAGCTCAAAAAACCCCTAATTTCAGCCCGAAACCTCCGAGTTTTCACTGTAAAAACCCTCATTTCCAGCCAAAACTTCTCAATTTTTCACAAACAAAAAAAACTGACTGCGATTCCAAATCGACCAATTCATCCATGATTCGTCCGACAATTTCGATGGGTATCGACATGAAAGTGGGCTGTTTATAATTGAATGTATTACTGTAGTCTGTGGAGATGATTCCATTGGAGTACTGTTCAAACCAGCTGAGAAAGTTCATCGGATCCACTGATTTCTCGTCGAATGGATTCTCAGCGGAGGGGGCGTGGCTTCCGTGGACACAGACGTTGACGGAGGCACGGTTTTCGAGGAGAACCTCTTGGAGGCTTCTGGAAAATGAGAAATTAGTAAATGGTGCCCTAGGAAGGGAAATTGAGAAGTTAGGCCACCAAAGTTCGGCCACCAATTTAGAAAGTTAGGCCATCAATTTGGAAAGTTAGGCCATCAATTTAGGAAAGTTAGGCCATCATTTTGGAAAGTTAGGCCATCAATTTGGAAAGTTAGGCCATCATTTTGGAAAGTTAGGCCATCAATTTGGAAAGTTAGGCCATCAATTTGGAAAGTTAGGCCATCAATTTGGAAAGTTAGGCCATCAGTTTAGGAAAGTTAGGCCATCAATTTGAAAAACTAGGCCATCAATTTGGAGAGCTAGGCCATCAATTTGGAGAGCTAGGTCATCAATTTGGAAAACTAGGCCATCGATTTAGAAAGTTAGGCCATCAGTTTAGGAAAGTTAGGCCATCAATTTGAAAAACTAGGCCATCGATTCGGAAAGTTAGGCCATCGATTCGGAAAGTTAGGCCATCAAATTTAGGAGCAAAAATCCTAATTTGTCATCCTAAAATCGCTAGATTCAAGACTCGAAATCTCAGTTTTAGGCTCAAAAATCCAGAATTTCATGCTAAAAATTACGGATTTTTAGAAGTTTAGAGCCCAAAACACTCAAAATCCCCCAATTTTAGGCTCAAAAGCCCTAATTTTACGCTCAAAAACCCTTAATTTTAGGCCCAAAAATCTCTAATTCTAAGCTCAAAAACCTTCAATTTTAGGCTCAAAAACCCGTAATTTTAGGCTCAAAGATCTCCATTTTTAGGGTCAAAAACTTCAATTTTGGGCCCAAACACCCCCTAATTTCAGACCCAAAAACCCCTAATTTTAGGCTCAAAAACCCCTGAATTCCGGGCTGAAAATCCCAAATTCTAGGCTCAAAAACCCTCAATTTCAAGCCCGAAAATCCTAATTTTCGGCTCAAAAATGCATAATTTTAGGCTCAAAAACCGCTCATTTAGGCCAAAAAACCCTCAAGCTTTGGCTCAACACCAGGGCTGTGCAAAAATTTTCGAAAAAAATTTTTTTTGGTCATTTTCTGAAAAATGTTTCGCCATTTGAAACCGAAAAAACAGAAAAAAAATTTACCGCCTGAAAAATTTGAAAAAAAAAGTTTTCGAATTTTTTCGGACCAAAAATTTCGTAAAATTTTTTTGCGATTCGCTTCGGAATTTTTTTTTCGCACGGCCCTGCTCAAATCTCCTTAATTTTGGGATCAAAAACCCCCAATTTTAGGCTCAAAATCCCCTAATTTCGGCCCAAAAATCTTTAATTTTAGGCTCAAAAACCCTAAATTTCGTCAATATAGCCGTCCTTACTTATAATAATCCTCGGTTTTCAACGCTTTACTAATCTCGGCGAACAGAAGACGATACTCTTCCCGTGTCATACTTTCGAATCCGTTCTCTGATTTATCTCTATACTTCCAATTGACAACATCTCTCATTAGTTCCGTTCGGGCGGCGATCGGTCGCTCCGTATAGTTTGTCACCATTTTCTGGCTGAAAACTCAATTTTTACATTTTTCAAGGTTTTTCTCATTATTTTCACGGTTGTAACGATGAAAAAGAGTAAAAAATCGGTTTTAGCGGGTCAAAAATAGCAAAAACCGCGAAAATTGCATTTTTATTCAGAAAAATCCAAAAAACCCCTTTTTTTCTGAAATTTTTGGGGGTTTCTCCGTTTTTGACCATTTTTTATTGAAATTTATCGATTTAGTTTAAAAAAACCCAGAAAAAAAAACAGGAAAAACTGTGAAAAAATGATAAAAAACCAGCTGACAACGCGAAAAAGTTTTTTCTGGCTGAAAAGTCTTTTTTTCAATTTTCAAAGCTTTTTATTATTGTTTTGACGGTTCATAAGACAGAAATGAGTAGAAAATCGTTTTTAGCATATAAAATTGGTAGAAATCAAGAAAAATAAGCTATTTTTTGAAAAATCCGAAAAACCCCAATTTTCCTCAAAATTTCTACAAAAACCTTGCTTTTTTCGCCTTTATAACAGCTTTTCAGTGGGAATAATTGATTTTTCACGAAAAAACACAGAAAAAAGCAGAAAAAACGGTGAAAAATGATGAAAAACCGGCCGGAAACGGGAAAATCCCTTCGAAAAATAATCAATTGCCGCCGGAGTCCGCAAACACCGAGACGCGCAACTCTGCGGACTTTGCACGTTAACACACGCGCAAGTCATTTTTTGAGGCTTTCTGACCCTTGTTGGGCGGTTTTTGACCGTTTTTGGGGGATTTTCACTTGAAAAATTGAACAAAAATCAGATTTTAATGAAAAAAACCGATATTTCCGACAAATTCCCCACAAAGAACTAATTTTAGGCTCGGAAAACCGTATTTCAAGCTAAAAACTTCAGAACCCTGTTTTAGGCCGAAAATATATGATTTTGGAGCTCAAAAATCCAATTTTCTGGCGGAAATTTAAAAAAAAACAGCAATTTTTTATTATTCAACATAACTTACCAATAAATGTGCAATGGATAACAAAAAAAAACTAACAAAAAGTGCAAATAATGACAGACAACAACAGAATAAAACTCAAAAAAAATTCAGGAGAAAACTGGCAATGGAGCGCATTTTCTAAATTAAAAAAAATTGGCGATGGAGCGCCTTTACTGAATCTTTAAAATATTGTCAATGGAGCGCATTTAACAAAATTTGGAAAAAAAATTAGCAATGGAGCGCATTTACTAAATTTTGGGAAAAAAATTGGCAATGGAGCGCATTTTCTGAATTTCGGAAATAGTTAGTGATGGAGCGCATTTACTAAATTTTGGAAAAAAACATGGCAATGGAGCGCATTTACAGATTTCCGAAAAAAAAAAAGAAAATGCAGCGCATTTACTAAATTTCTGAAAATAGATGGCGATGGAGCGCATTTACTAAATTTTGGAAAAAATTGGCAATAGAGCGCATTTACTCAGTTTTGAAAATATTTAGCGATGGAGAGCGTTTTTTGAGTTTTTGGAAAAAATTGGTAATGGAGCTGATTCACAGAGTATTGAGAAAAATTAGCGATAGAGCGCATTTACTAAAATTCGAAAATAATTGGCAATGGAGCGCATTTACTAAGTTTTGAAAATAATTGGCAATGGAGCGCGCTTACTATATTTCAAAATTAACAATAGAGCGCGTTTACAAACTATTCAAAAAATTATCAATAGAGCGCAATTTCACCCTCTTCTCAACGGGCGTTTCCTCTCCTTCTTTTCAATTATGATACAGTATTTTTCGGCGGGAATTTTGAATTCAAAAAAATATTTCGGATTATCAGGGATACGGTAGTGACAGACGAAATTCGAATAGGGTTTTTGTGTCCCCGCGGACTTGACGATTCCGGCGAAATCGCGGATTTTTTGATAGTTGATATGACAGTATTCGAAGTTGGCCAGTTTGGAGAAGTACTGAAAATTTTTTGGTATAGGTGAAAGTGCGCTCTATTGAAATCTTGAGATTTTGACGCGCAGTTTTGAAATTTTGATTGAAAAAAGCCGTTTTTTATCTGAAAATGACGATTTTAGGCTCTCAAACGAGTTTTGACCTCGGAAAAAAAAAGGAAAATTGGTTAGGATGCAAGTGCGCTCTATTGAACACTTTGGCGCGCGGATTTGAAAAATGCAGGTGTTTTGATGCTTTTTTGCGCCCAAAAAGCAATTTTTCGAGCTAAAATCCCAGATTTAAGGTGGGAAGTTTTTTTTTTTGAAATTGCGCGTCAATTGTTCAGTGGAGCGCACTTGCTCGTATATCCCTTTTGTGAGCTTGATAATGGGTTTTTAGCCTAAAAATGCCTGGATAGAAGCATTTTCAAGCCCAAAATCAGAAAAGTTTCAAAATTGCGCGTCAAAAGTCCATTGGAGCGCTCTTGCATTCATACCAGTTTTTTGACTTTGAAAATGGATTTTCGAGTCAAAAAAGTCGATACGGAAGCATTTTTAGGCCCAAATTCAAAAAACTTTCAAAACTTCGCGTCAAAAGTCCAGTGGAGCGCACTTGCATTTATACCAGTTTTTTAAGCTTAAAAATGGATTTTTGGCCCTGGAAACAGCTTTTTAGGGCAATTTCGTGTTTGCAAACTCCCGAAATTTGCTCCAAGGCTCCAGAAGCTTCGAATATGCGCGTCAATTGTTCAGTGAAGCGCATTTGCTTTCTAATCGGTTTTTGAGCCAAAAAATGGATTTTTCAGTCTGAAAACCGCCATTTGTATGCAATTTTGAGCGCAAATTAAGGCCCAAAGCTGCCAATTAAAAAATTAAATTTAGGTCCAAAACTTCAAAATATTCAAAAATGCGCGTCAAAACTCCAATGGAGCGCATTCGCTTTCTAATCAGGATTTCGGACCAAAATTTGATTTTTGAACAGAAAAACATGTTTTTGAAAAAATAAAAAATCAGTTATTTTTTACTTTATTTTACAAAATCACTTATTTTACTGCAGTTTTAGGCCTAAAAGCTCCGAATTTTCAAAAATGCGCGTTTAAATCCCGTTTTTCTCACTAGAGCGCATTTTCCACTCACATCTCTAATCCTCTCAAATTTCTGCACATCCAACTCGTGCTCCTCCACTAAAAATCGTCGAAAATGGGCGGCGAGTTGCATTGGGAATCCATTATCGAACATATTGCTCAGAATAAACTTCTCCGCTTGTTTCCATTGCTCCAGTGCCAATAAGGTGGCCAAATTCAAATTTTGAATTCCCGCCGGATCGTCGTAGGCGTCGAAAATGCGAATAGTGTGCAGTGGAGCAGGTTTGAGATACGGTAGAATTGTGGGAAGAGCGGCGGGGGTGGTCTCAAGGGTTCTGACGGAAATTTGGAGGGAATCCAGAATTTTTTGGATTTTTTGAATCCAAAGTCCTCCATGGATCCCCGATCCACGGATCCGAAGTGAATCCAACCTCAGTTTTGGATTTTCCAGCGCCAATTTCAAATCCTCCAACGCTAAATTCTCAAAAGCCGGTGCCCGAATCACTTTGGCGTCGTCGTCGTCATATTTCCGGTCCTCCTCCAGCCATCCGTCGGGGGCGGGGCCAGTGTAGACCACCGTTTGCTGGTCAAACTCCGCCCATACTTCCTCCGGGGTCCACGTGAGCGATATCGATTGGAGGCGGGGCTTGGAGGTGTCGACGAGAGAGCGCAGGGATTTGGAGACGTGGCGGAGGAGCTGTCTGGAAAGTTGGGGGTTTTTGGGTACAAAATCTCGGAATTTGGGGCTTAAACCCAAAATTTTGGTCCAAAAACCCAAAATTTAGGGTTGACTGACTGACATCCGGACATCGGGAAATACAGACAGTCATAAAGCCTCCCCGAACAGACATTCGGACATCCGGCCGTTTGGATGGACAGACAGACATCCTCGCAGAAGACCCGGACGGACAGACGGACAGACAGACAGATAGAAAGGAAATCCGGACATCCAGATGTTCGAATGTCTGTCTGTTCATCCGAATGTCCGGATGTTCTGTCTATCTGTCAATCTACCTATCCAGATGTACAGATGTCCATCTGTCCGAATGTCCGGATATCCGAATGTCTGTCTGTCTATCCGGATTTCCCGTCTAAATGTCTATCTGTGTGTCCGGAATTCCGGATGTTCATCTGAGTGTCCATCTGTTCATCCGAATGTCCGGGTGTCTATATGAATTTCTGTTTGTGGACCTGGATGTCCAGATGTCTATCTGCCTGTCAGGATGTCCTGTCTATCTGTTTATCTACACATCCAGATGTCCAGATGTCTATCTGTCAATCTGCACATCCAGATGTACGGATGTCTATCTATCTATCTATCCAGATGTCCCGATGTTTATCTGTCTATCTAAGTGTCCGGATGTCCTGTCCATCTGTCTATCCGGATGTTCTGTCTATCGGTCAATCTGCATATCCAGATGTCCAGATGTCTATTCGAACGTCCGGATGTCCAGTCTAGCTGTCCATCTACACATTCAGATGTCCAGATGTCTATCTGTCTGTCCGGATGTCCTGTCTATCTGCCTATCAGAACGTCTGGATGTCCTGTCTATCTGTCCACCTACACATCCGGATGTCCGGATGTCTATCTGTCTATCCGGATATCCTGTCTATTTGTCAATCTGCACATCCAGATGTCCGGATGTATTGTCTACCTGTCCACCTACACTGTCCGAATTTCTCGTTTAGGCGCCAAAATACAGGTTTTGGTGCAAGTGCGCTCCACTGAACATTTGGCGCGCATTTTTGAAAATTTCAGTCTAAAAACCCAAAATTTAGGCCTAAATTTCAATTTTCAGACTTGCAAAGCACGAAATTTGGTCTAGAACCGCATCTTCTGTTTCAAAACGCAAAAATTCAGGCTAGAATGCAAGCGCGCTCCATTGGACGCTTGACACTCATTTTTGAAAATTTCAGTTGAAAACTCAGTTTTAATTCCTGAAAACTTTAACTTTGAACCCAAAAATCCGCGTTTTTGACTCAAAAAAAATTATTGGGATGCAATTGCGCTCCATGGGAAAATTGACGCGCAAGTTCTAAAATTTTAGCCGAAAAAACAATTTTCACGCTCAGAAAGTTAAAATTGGGGTAAAAAATAAAATTTTGGCTCAAAAACTTCTCAAAAATGCAAGTGCGCTCTATTGAAAAATTGACGCGCGAATTCGAAAATTTTTGCTGATTTTTACTGTGAAAAACGCATAAAAATAGCGTTTTCCGGCTCCGGATTTTATTTTTCCGCCTAAAAATGAAGTTTCGGCCTAAAAATCCGGTATAATAATAAGCGCGCTCTACTGAACATTTGACGCGCAGATTTGAAAAATTTTCTGTTATTTTTTTTGCAAAAATTAGCATTTCTCGGAGGAAAACATTATTTTTCCATGATATTACGAAACTAAAAATTCGAATTACCCCGCAATTCGGTAGAATTCTCAATAGAGCGCACTTACTGTTCTTTGTAATCCAATTTCTCAACGAGCAATCCAACGACATCGGAGGGCATATCGGAGAGGGAGGGGAAGCTGAAAACGAGCAAGTTTTTAATGATAATTGAATTCCCGCCAAATTTAGCGGTGGAGCGCACTTACTTTTCATATGACCCATAAGCCCTCAGTGACAGGTGCCGGATGACCTCTGGAAGGTTGTCCGGGAAGTATAATAGAGGTGTCCTTGGGCCAAACGACGTCGGCGACATTTTTTCTGGAAAATTGTAACTGCAAAAAATTGATTTTTTTATTCTGAGCAATTTCAGAAATTGGGTCGTAACTCGGTCAGTTTTGGTCGAATCCCAATGAAAATGCAATATTCTGAATCAGCGCGTCCAGACGGTCAGAATGAGTTAAATCATGACTAGGTTTGAAAATTTTTTCAAAAATTTTAGTCTGAGCAATTTTCCAATTTTTGCAAAAACTACCGTATCTCGGTCAATTCTGGTCCAATCTCAATGAGAACTGTATTTTCTAGATCTGCTGATCAAGGCGGTTCAAACAAGTATAATCATGACTAGGTTTGGAAAAATTTTCAAAAATCTTATTCTGAGCAGTTTTACAAAAACTACTGTATCTCTGTCAATTTTGATCGAACTTCGAAGAAAATGGTATATTTGCAATCAGCGCGTCAAGACGGTTTAATGGGTATAATCGTGACTAGATTTTAATTTTTTTTATTTTTCGCAAAATCCGAAAAACCGTATGCGCCTTTAAAAAACTCTTTTTCGCTACAAGACCAAACTATATCAAGATTATACTCATTCGAACCGTTTCGACCTGCTGATCATGGATTTTTTGTTGAAAACTGCTAAAATTCAGGCTAGAATGCAAATGCGCTCTATTGAACATAAGCGATTCTTGCACAAAGGACGACAAAAGAAATAGTAAAAGCGTCGAAAACGTGGGAAAAGTGATTCTCAGAAGATTTAACCGGCAAAAATATTTTTTTATCACAAAAAAGAAAAAACATTAATTCAATTCATCTAAGTAACACAGAAAAAAAAATCAAAATAATTTAATTCAAATTTCTCTTTTTCTCAATATCCATACGAGTACTCTTCGAAAATTTGATCTCGAGGTAATAATTCGTTTCGGGAATGGGGTGATGGAAAGTCTCGCCCTTTCCATCGCTATCAATCAGTGTTTTCAACAACTGATAAGTGTCTTCATATTCACAGCGGGCTCCCCAGATTAGCGCACCCTTTTCGAAGTTGGGCAGTCTCGACAGATACTGAAAACAGGAAATTTTTATTTTGGAAGCAAGTTCGCTCTTTTGAGGTCTACACTATTTGGGAGGATCCAGTAGTTACAAGGTACTTGCCGGATACCGTATCACACTGGACCGGATCCGATAATATTTTCGGTGCAGGATTTCGAAAAATTTTTCGCCGAAAAATTTTTCGGAAAAATAGTTTCGAAAAATTTTTTCAAAACCTGAAATTTTTACTAAAAAATTGATAATTAAATGGCGATCTATGAGAAAAAAGTTTGAAAAATGAAACTTTTTGGCCGATTTTTGAAGTTTTTTGAAGTTTTTTGTTGCTTTTTGTTGAAATGGTCGAGACTGGAATAGAAAAAATTTCAATTACGTTTTAAAATTTTTTTCGATTTTTTTCGGTTTTTATCGGACAAAAAATTCTGAAAAAAAATTTTTTTCGGATTTTTTCGGACGATCTTTTCGAAAAAAAAAATTTTTCGATTTTTTTTTCGGACAAATTTTTCGAAAAAGAAATTTTTCGGTTTTTTTTCGGAGATCATTTTTCGCACAACCCTGCTTACGATGCTATTTGGGGTTGAAATGAAGAATATTGATGTTTGTGATACTTTTATGTGAAGTTCGAACGTTTTTGGAAGAGTTTTGCAAAAACAAATTTGATGAAATTTTTCCAAAAATTCTAATCCGGGCCGAATTTTTTCAAGTATGATATCGACCGAACCTACATCTCTGATCCATACAAACTTGGTGAGATCAATGTTAATTTCATTGATATAGATTCGTTTGAAATGCTCCGCATACTCCATCGGAAACTGTTCTAACGTCCAAATTAGGCCAATCTCATCACATTGCATCCATTGTTCAAGCTGTGCGACTTGTTGCATTGCAGGTGCGCTCCATTCGAAACTCGTGGAAACAACACAGATTGATTCCAATACACCCGGCTTTAAATATGGAAGAATCGAAAGAAAACAGGAAGGATTCGACACGATGAGAGTGAGATTTTTGACGGAGACTTGATGATTTATCGACTCCATTAATCGTGGAATGTTATGATAAACTTCGAATTTTTCCAATTCCAATTTTGGATTTTTCAGTGTAAATCCGAAATCATTGAATTCGATTTGAGCAGAACTGTTATTTCTCATGGAACTTTTGCAGATCGGTCCGCTTCTGATCGAGAGACATGTACACGCTGGTTTCTCTCTGTCAACGAGCTCGCGTAGGGTTTTCGACGTTTTTCGAAGGATTAATCTGAAAAGGTTACTTAATATTAGCATGCGAGAACGCTGTCAACCTCGCTCCACTGAAACTCTAACTGGAGAGACGCAGAGACACGCGCGGCAAGTTTAACTTAAATTTTTTACGTGTTAAATGGACTCCTCTCGGACAAACGCCGCGTAAAACACGTAAAAAATTTAAGTTAAACTTGCCGCGCGTGTCTCTGCGTCTCTTCAGTTAGAGTTTCAGTGGAGCGAGGATAACAGCGTTCTGGCATGGTAATAGCTCAAAATAATTTTTCGATGTTCTGAGGTAATTCAAATTTTTTATAATTTTAACATTTTGCCGAAATTAATTATTGGAAACCTACATGAAATGAAAAATCGGATTTTGTGGAAATTTTTTTGTACGTGTTTTCAAAAGGTTTCATTCGCGGGCTCTGTCTTACTGTATGGTCGCATGCCAACTGCGGCGCGACTCAGCGATACGTAGGCATTTTTTTATTTTGTTGAAAAATTAAAAATCACGGTCTAAGCTTTTTTTGAATCAAATTGAATAGAAATTTTTCTTCGCATCATGTTGAATATAATATTGACAGAATTTGATCGAAGGTTATTACTGAAAAATGCTCTGGAAACAGATTTTTGTCACATGGGTGTTATTTTAGGACTCTTTTTTTACAGGTACACGTTCATAAGTTAAAGTAAACGTGCTAGAAACTATTTAGCGAGTAACTCGAAATCGTTTGGAGCTCATTTTCAGAAAGAGCCAAATCGGCTGAAAATCTATACTTTTGGGGAAAATCGACTTTTTTCGCATGAAAAAAGCTTTTTCCCGTGTTTACTAGAGTGTTTTAATAGAATGCTTACTCGCTTTACTTCCAGAAACACACACCTCACTTTTAAGACATGTTTCGATCTCTATTGTCCAAGTGCCAAAATCTGGTCCCCCTACCCCAACTACTATAGCGCCGAAAATTGACCAGTTTGGGTTTTTCAGTAAACTTACTGTTCCTTGAAATCCGATCTCTGAATGATCAATGAAACGATGTCGTCGGGCATGTCGCAGAGATTTTTTGGAGGTTTCGGACTGAAAAAATAATATATTTTTCATACTCGTGGAATCTCGGACCGGCTAAGCTCTGATTCAAAACGTTTTGAATTTTGCCTCTGAAAACTCAACAAAGTAGTGTGAAATGCTTCAAAAATACAAACTACTGTTTTTAAGCTCAATATAAACCTGGAGCACGAAATTTGGAATTTTCCTTCGATTTTTCAAAATTCGCGGTGATTTTCCGTGCTGGGCCTGGGAAATCGGTGGGAAGGCCCGGCCCGGCCCGTCACAAGTATGATATTTTTGGTTGAGTTGATTCAAACTTCAAAAATCTTGGCCCGGCAAGGCCGATAATCAATGCGACAACATCAACTGGCATATCGGAGAGATTTTTTGGTGGCGTCGAACTGCAAAATTGGACTTTTTTTTCGGACTGATTTTTTGGCTGAGCAATATTTTTTTTTAGTTTTCGAAATTTTTCTCGAAGAATTTTTCTACGTAAAAAATTATTCGAAACATTTTTTTTTTCTATTCTTACGTTTCATCAGAATTGTCTGCAGCCACTGAAAGCTGTTCCATGGCTTTCGATAGATCGTTGTCGGGTTGTTCCATTGTATATTAGT
Organism: Caenorhabditis brenneri; assembly: GCA_000143925.2. Lineage (NCBI taxonomy): Eukaryota > Metazoa > Nematoda > Chromadorea > Rhabditida > Rhabditidae > Caenorhabditis > Caenorhabditis brenneri. Next base: position 567,425 of record GL379832.1, on the reverse strand, counting down.
GTCGTCGGTCGAAATATCCGACAGTTTCTCTGAAAAAAAGACTTTTGGGGAAAAAATTTTCTCCGGAAAACGACAATTACGAGATTTTTCCGAAAAATTCGAAAAAAAAATAAAAATAGGAAAAACTCTGGCGCCAGTGATGAATTTTTTGAATTTATTTTCTCTTTTTTCACGGAAAATCTTCAAAAAAAAAAACAAGAAAAGTTTGATTTCCGTTTAAAAATTCATGCCGAAAAAATTGTTTTTTTCCTCCCCCGGGAAAAACGAGCCAGTGCGCCTTTAATACAGTATGCCTTGGGAAAACTTTCAAAGCTATTTTGATCGTTTTTACTTCAATTTTTATCACAAAAATCTTCGAAAAAACCGAAAAAAAACGGAAATTATTTGAAAAATTAATGCCGAAAAAATATTTTTTCTCTCCGCCGCGAGACCAGGTCGAAATGAACCTATGCGCCTTTAATACAGTATGCATTCGGAACAATTTCAAATTCTGAATGGTTATTCAAAAAGTATGTCCAAAGCGTTAGAAGCTTGAGAAAAAACACAAAAAAATTGAAAAAAAAAAACATTTTTTTTTTGAAACAACGAAATTCAACAAAAACAAAAAAACAATGACAGGGTAAAGAAACAACAGAACAACAAAAAATCGATAAGTCAGGATGATTACTTTTTTTTCTTCTTAATCATGACATGATAATGATCATGCTTAACCTCCACGTAGTACTCCGAATCAGGAATAGTGTAGTGGCTCAAATCCGGAATGTCGACAGCGCCGAAATCGTAAAATCTATAGCGAATCAAGCAAAATTCGGGGTTTTCGTGTTCCAAGATACACTGAAAATTGGGATTCTTTCGTAAGACGCACGGACATTTATTTCAAGTAAGCGTGCCCTACTGCATTATTCCGAAGTTCCGAGGAAATTCAAAATTTCAATAGTTTGAAATCTGTTTCCTGATGGGGCTTCTAACACACGTGTTCAGAAAGTGTCCCCTACGATTGAATTTTTTCAAACGCCCGCGAAAGTTAAGCTCCGCCCACTGGGCGTGGCTTGTCGATTTAGGGAGGCTTCTCACTTGTTTTTTATGTTTTTGAGGGAGTTTTGCTCGGTTTCCTGCCAACTTTCAAGTCGATTTTGGATTTTTCTTCAACTTTCGCATTTCTACACTACAATCGACTTGAAAAACACTAAAAAATGGCTTTTCGAAAGATTTTGGAAAAATGTACGGCGGAGCGCACTTTCTGAAATTTCAGTCAAGTTTTTTCCGAAGGGGACACTTCGCGAGCTCGTGCTAACACGATTACTCGTGTAATGAGAAGAATCGAGAAAAGTGATTGGAAAACAGTTTTGTCCTCATTCACGAATGTTAAAAAATGGGAAAAAATTCAGAATTTTCGCTGATCGTTGCGAGACCTGCGTGTCGATTTCCCGTGGGAGTTTCAAACGTCTCAATTTTCACAGGTCTCGCAGCAAAAATTTGGAAAATAATGTAGAAAAGTAATAAGAAAATGCCGATTTTTTTTCACATTTTCTGCCATTTTTTGACATCAATGAAGAAAAGAAAAGTTGTTCAATATCATTTTTCGAATGTGGATAGCTCTAATATTGTTTTCGACGTTACATAACTTACATTTCTAATTTCAAGCAATCTGTCGAGAGTGAGGATTCTTTCATAGATCTCAAAACGCTTGAAATGAGTGACATGTTGGACCAGGAACTCTGCGAATCCACTCCTCAACTCCAGATGTTCCGCTTGTTTCCACTGATCGAGAAGTGAAACTTGTTGCATAGTTTCGACGCTGTATTTCCATCCTGGACCATGACCATCATGCAAAATTGTGATTTTCTCGAGAACTCCTGGCTTCAAATACGGAAGAATCGACATAGCGTTACTAGGATTAGAGATATTAATTGCACATGTCTTGACAGATAACTGATGATTTCTGGACTTGAGGATATTCTTCATTGTTTTGAATTTATCGTGAAACTCCGAGTCGAAACTACCACTGTCATCATGAACATCGATTTTTTCTTCAGAGTCGAATGAAAATCCTTTCAATTTCAGTTTTGGGTTTTTGAGATTAAGTGCCAAATCATCGAATGCAACTTGTTCATAATCATCATTCGTGATGATAGTATCGATATATTCCACATAGTACGGAGACTCAGACGAACTCCAGCCCGGCGAAACGTATGCAACACAGTGATCGTTGTAATTGCAGATGATTAGATCCTGCTTGCAATAGACTTTGACACTTTTCAGAGCTGGTTTCTGTTTGTCGACAAGAGCGCAAAAGGATTTGGACACTTTTCGGAGGATTATTCTGAAAAAAATTTTTTTTTTCAACTTTTTTATTCTGAGCAATTTCAGAAATTGGGTCGTAACTCGGTCAATTTTGGTCCAATCTCAATGTGAATTATATATTCTGAATCAGCATGTTTAGCCGGTTCGAATGAGTATACTCATGGCTAGGTTCGGAAAATTTTCCAAAAATTTTAGTCTGAGCAATTTCACAAAATCTACCGTATTTCGAAAATCAATGAAAATTCGTAGATACTCAACTGCTATATCTCAACTGCTATGGGGGTGATCAACTGCTATGTTGTAACTGCTATTGTCTCAACTGCTATATTTGGCTCTTCTGCTATGGATCAACTGCTATAGTCATGGCAATTGAGACAAGGGCTGTGCGAGAAAAAAATCGAAATTGATGTTTTTTTTTTTGCATTTTTAGGTTTTTTTTTTCAGGAAAAATTGATGAAAAGGCGGTGAAAAAATAAAAATATACAGAAAAAAAAACGGTTTTTTTCGGTTTTTCCCGGAACATTTTTTCGGAAAAAAAGGCGAAAAAAAAATTTTTTTTCGAAAATATTTCGCACAGCCCTGGTTGAGGCTTCAAAAGTGGCGAAAATAGCAGTTGATCCATAGCAAAAGAGCCAAATATAGCAGTTGAGTATTTGTCATGAAAATTGTAAAGATTTCGGTTCAAGACCTTTCAAATATTATGCCAGTCGGTACAATGAACAGGACAAGAGAAAACAGGATATGCGGGAAGGGGGAGGCATGAACGACACCAGAGGAGGAAGAATAACCGTATGAACATGGAAGGACTATGTGTCCATTGGATGGCATCCCGCGTGTTTCATTCGTTTTCTTTCTTATGCTTGATTTTTTCCGGACTGTCAATCGAAAAGCGTCGTTTTCTACTTGAATCCAGTTTTTTTATCAAATGTCTTCAACAAAGATTTATCCTAAACAACCCATTTCACTAGTGATGATCGTCTTTTCCTTTTTGTTTATCCACTCAACTCCATCTCACTGTTCTCTTGTTCTATCTTTTTTTTTTTGATATTTCACTAATTATCGATATCGTGACATCTCTTTGGCATAACTGCACCTGCAGCATTCTGCGAATCTGTATTCCTGCTACCGCCGAGATAACAGTATGGTCACAGACCTCATTGAGCAGCTCATTAATCCTAATCTGATCTATT
>GL379832.1:531036-562931 GCA_000143925.2 Caenorhabditis brenneri | reverse complement strand
GAATGCAACATTCCAGAAGCGATTTTCGAAATGAGTAGCGTCCCTGTGCAGGAGTGTGCTGTCGGTCCAGCTTGACAATGACGCTGTGAAGGCACGACGTGTTATATCATGTTCGCACGATTACACGGGTCACCGAGCGCTAGATGGTATACCGTTTGCCGCTGGATTATGTGGCTACGGTAGTTACAGTAGTCCCAGCTGAGAATCTGATCTATGAACGGGGTCAGAGTGCTCATAGTTTGGCATGACCAATGATACTCTGAAAGAGACCACGTTTTCCACCGCAGACAATATAAGGCAGGTCCCGGGGCACCGGTGAGTTATTCTCTGCCAATATACTTCGACTACGCCATTGATAGCCTCACATCACTGGTCTCTAGAAGAGAGCACAATCAATAGCAAAAAGCCTTTTCTGCAAGGAAGTCAACATTTTATTACACTATGCGGTACTTCTATCATCCAAAGCTGACTTGCGGGCTTCCTTTACTTAAATGTTTCCTTGAACTAAAATTCCCGTCTAAATTTGGAAGCTTCAGTACGTACGGTAGCAATTAAATTTATACTGTAGTTTTCGTGCCGAGACACCGCGGCCGTCAAAAATCGGATCTTCAGCCAGCACTTGCTTTTGTACCGACTGGCATAATATAAGGGTGTCTTGCTTCAGAAGTCTAACTTACTGTTGCTTGTAATCTGATCTCTCGATAATCAATGCGACAATATCAATTGGCATGTCGGATAGATTTTTCGGTGGTGTCGAACTGCAAACAATCGATTTTCCGGATAAACTCATTATTGTTAGTCTTACGTTTTATCGGAATTCACTGAAAGCTGTCCCATGACTTCGGATAGATCATCATTGGATTGTTTCGTTGGTTTTTCAGGATCGCCAGTTGGAGTATTCAACATTTTTACTGTAAACCAGTTCAGAATTCAGTTCGATGTTTTTTTTTAGCAAATATTCGAAGCGTTAAAAACATCTTGATGGATTCAAAAATAAAAAGATCAAAACGACAACAGAGTTCATTCATTTCAACAAAACAAAAAAAATGAACAACAAGGGAAAAGTAATAAGAAAAAAAATAAAAATCGACGAAAAACCTGTTCAGGATCGCTTAATTTTTCGAATCTCGATCGAATCTTCCAAGAGCATGAACTCCAAATAATCGTCCGAATTGGGGATACTGTAGTGACTAACATATTCAGTGCGCTGATTGGGAGCAGCTGGATCTCCTACTACCCTACGGAGGTGTTGAGCATCGACCGGCCACTCTGCTGAGATCGAGCAGTGTTCGAAGTTTTTTAATTTTGAGAGATACTGAAAAAAAATTTTTTTGGCTCCGCGACATTTCGAAACCGTTGGAAATTAGGCTTGAAATTTTCAAATTTTTCGACTCGATTTCAATCGATTTTCTGGAGAATTAGAGCAAAATAAAATTTCAAACTTTTTCTGAAAAACTTTTTTTTTTCGAAATATGATTGGAAATTTTATTTTGTTCTAATTTCTCAGAAAATCAATAAAAATCGAGCCAAAAAATTTGAAAATTACAAGCCCACGGGCTCGCGAAGTGTCCCCTTCGGAAAAAAACTTGACTGAAATTTCAGAAAGTGCGCTCCGCCGTACATTTTTCCAAAATCTTTCGAAAAGTCATTTCTTAGTGTTTTTCAAGTCGATTGTAGTGTAGAAATGCGAAAAGTGAAAGAAAAATTCAAAATCGACTTGAAAGTTGGCAGGAAACCAAGCAAAACTCCCTCAAAAACATAAATAACAAGTGAAGAGCCTCCGTAAATCGACAAGCCACGCCCTGTGGGCGGAGCTTAACTTTCGCGGGCGTTTGAAAAAAATTCAATCGTAGGGGACACTTTCTGAACATGTGAAAATCTGACCGAAAATATTTTTTGGAAAAAATTTTTTTTTCAAAAAATTTTTTTTCTCTTTTTTTTTCTTTTCTCATTTTTTCCCGGTTTTTTTAAGACCATCTTAACAAAAAAACTTACATTTCTGATACGAATCAACAGCCTGTCATCCACCCGATATTCATTAAAACGGAATCGTTTGAAATGCTTCGCATACTTCATTGGAAATACTTCACATCCATACACCAATTCCAACTCTTCCGCTTGTTTCCACTGATCAAGGAGTGAAATTCGTTTTACTGTCTCCCATGCAGGGTCTACACCCGAAGAATCTCTTTGACTTCTATACGAAACTGTGATTTTCTCCAGAACTTTTGGCTTCAAATACGGAAGAATCGGACAATATTCGCCAGGCACGTTAATCTCGATTTTGCAACTTTTAACTGACACTTGATGGCCAATCGACTCAAGAAAACCACTAAATTTTGCGTAGAGGTCCCGCAAGTGATAGCGAAATTCCGCTGAAAATGACACGGTAAATTTTTTGTATGTACAATTTTTTTCTCGGTTTCTACGCTCCATCGCACACGGACTTTTACAAATTTCATATTGCGTCTTTAAATTCTGACAGTAAGCCGCGCTTAAGTGGAAGGAGCGCGCACCATGTTTCCAGAGCACTTTTCAGTAGTACATTTCGATAAAATTCTGTCAATATTACATTCAACATGATGCGAAAAAAAATTTCTATTCAATTTCATTCGAAAAAAAAAGCTTAGGCCCTGATTTTTAATTTTTCAACAAAATGAGAAAAATGCCTACGTATCGCTGAGTCGCCACGCAGTTAGCATGCGACCCTACAGTAAGACAGAGCCCGCGAATGAAACCTTTTGAAAACACGTACAAAAAATTCACCGTGAAATAAATCCAACAGCAATTTCGGATTTTTGAGTGAAGACGCCAAATCATCGAATGCAATTTTCTCGTAATCATCACTCATGATGACTCGCTTAGATTTTTTTCCAAACCAATAATTATCCGCACCGACGTGCGGTACAGAGTAAACCTGTTTTTCGGTGTTGTAAAAGCATTCGATATAATGGAAATCGAAGAAAACATTGAGATTTGTCAGTGCTGGTTTCTGTCTGTCGACGAGTTCGCGAAGAGATTTTGACACTTTTCGGAGAATCAGTCTGAAATTTTTTTTTTCAATTTTCGCAATGAACATTTGTATGACAATCAGTGTAGAAGCAAGTGCTGGCCGAAGATCCGACAACTTAACGGCCCCGATATCTCGCCGCGAAAACTACCGTATAACTTTAATTTCTACCGTAAGTAATTTCGAAAACATTTTTTTGTTTACGAGCTTCTTCAATTTTTATCAATTTTCAATGAATATTTTTTTCCGAGACAAAATCAGAAAAATCGATGGAAATGAATAAAATTCGATAAATCTTACGGTATTAGTTAAACTTATACGGTATTTTTCGTGTTGAGATATCGGGGCCGTCAAGTTGTCGGATCTTCGGCCAGCACTTGTTTTTACACTGATTGCTATAATATTTCACTTACTGTTCTTTATAGTCGGATATCTCGATAATCAATACAACAACATAAATTGGCATGTCGGAGAGATTTTTTGGTGGTGCCGGACTGTAAATAATCGATTTTTCGGATAAATTCATCATTGTTAGTTTTACGTTTTATCGGAATTCACTAAAAGCTGCTCCATGGCTTCTGATAGATCATTGTTGGGTTGTTCCATTGGTTTTTCAGGATCGCCAGTTGAACTATCCGACATTTCGACTGAAGACCTGTTTAGGATTCCAAATGATCATTGAAAAAGTATTCGAAGCGTGCGAAACGCTAGGAAAATTTAAGAAAAATCGAACAATTCAACTAACAACAATAAAATTTATTTAAACCAGAAGAATTGAAAATGAGCAAAAACAATATGAAGTAACAACACAACTAGGTAACGAAAATCAATAATTCAGCACAACAAAATGATCAATGAATCTCTCGCTTCTTTTTTGTAATTTTAAGGTTGAAAGAGAATATTGTCAGTTTAATCTCGAAGTAGTGATCCGAATCGGGAATGGGATGATGGAAAACTTTTTCCCAGCCATTTCCAGAAACTGATGCTCCCAGCAGCTTGGAAATTGATCGACGAAAACCGGATCCGAGACAAGACAGATTACACTGTTCGAAGTTGTCCAGTTTGGTGAGAAACTGAAAAAAAATTCTTTTTCTCCATTTTTAGTGAATAAAATACATTTTTGATACGAATGAACTTGTTTCTGTCCATGTTGAAACTTTCGTCAAATTCAAATCGTTTGAAGTGTGTTGCATATTCCATTGGGAACTTATCAAATGGAGTCCGCAATTCTAGCTCTTCCGCCTGCTTCCATTGTTCAAGGAGCGCAATTTGATCCATTCCAGTCGAATCAATACTCCAATCAACTGCTCTGTAATCGAAACTGAGTGAGATTTTTTCCAACACTCCTGACTTCAAGAATGGTAGAATAGAGAGAAGGCAGGACGGTCTGAACACAAGGTAATCTACTTTTTTGACAGACAATTGATGATCCAATAATTCCAATAAGTTCCGAATTTCGTTGTTGTTTTTTTCAATCTCGTTATAATAGCTGACGTGAACGCTGAATTCTTCTAATTGCAGTTTTGGATTTTTGAGAGTACAAGCCAAATCGTCGAACGCAGCTTTCTTGAAATCTTCTCTAATGACCACGAATGGGCCGCTGCTGAAAAAACTGATGTTTAAAAAAAGATTTTAAAAAAGACAGCGTTTAAACGTGAGAGACGCAGATTTAAAGGCGCACCACGAAAATCTGCGTATCTCCCGCTTGCTGCGTCTTTTCTGTTTCGCGTGTTAAAGCGCGCGTCATAATTTTTGGATTTTGGAATTTCTTCGGAAGCTCCGCTCATTTTTTGAAGGAAACTTCACCTCCACTCTTCCATGCCAACGACGACATCTCCAATGAAAGCATCATCACAAAAGTAGTCATCATCGTCGTCAACTCCACTCTTATAAATCACAGAGGTATCACCCATTACAATATAGGCCCGTTCCGTAAAGCAATTTACTCGAATCGATTTGCACGCTGGTTTCTGTTTGTCAACGAGGGTACGTAGAGATTTCGACACTTTTCGGAGCTTCAGTCTGGAATCGCTCAGTTTAAGCGGAGAAGGTTAAGTCTAAAGACTTACTGTTGCCTGTAATCCAATTTCTCAGTGATCAATGCAACAATATCGATTGGCATATCAGACAAGGATGGGGAGCTGCAAATTATAGATTTGATTTGATGAATTCATCAGTGTTTTACTTACGTTTCATGAGAATCATATGTAGTGACTGAAAGCTGTCTCATTGCTTCTGATAGATCTTCGCTAGGCTTTTCCATCGGTTTTCCAGGATCGCCAGTTGAAGTATTCGACATTTCTGCTAAAGGTTTGGTTAGAATTCGAATGATCAATGAAAAAGTATTCAAAGCGTGCGAAACGCTAAGAAAGTGCAAGAAAATTCGGACAATCAAATTAACAACAGTTGTGTTTTTTCGAATACCAAAAGAATTAAAAATGAGCGAAAACAATGTAAAGTAACAACACAACTAGGTAAAGAAAATAATTATTTCAACACGACAATTTTATCAATTACACTCTCGCTTCTTTTTTGTAATTTCGAGTGTTTGAAACAAGTTTGTTTTTTTAATCTCGAAGTAGTAATCCGAATCGGGAACGGGATGATGGAAAACTTTTTCCAATGCATTGCTAGAAACTGGTGCTCCCAGCACCTGGGAAATTGAACCACGAAAACCAAATCCGAAGTAAGACAGAGTACACTGTTCGAAGTTGTCCAGTTTGGAGAGAAACTGAAAATTTTAAAAATATTTTTTCTCTTCTTTTAGTAAATAAAATACATTTTTGATACGAATGAACTTGTTTCTGTCCATGTGACTTTCGACTAATTGGAATCGTTTGAAATGTGTCGCATGTTTCATTGGGAATTCATCAAATGCATCCTCCAATTCCAGCTCTTTCGCCTGCTTCCATTGTTCAGGAAGGGCAATTTGATTCACACTGTTTGAATCATTTCTCCAATCATCTCCTCTGTGATCGATACTAAGTGAGATTTTTTCCAATACTCCAGGCTTCAAGTGTGAAAGAATTGAGAGAAGGTGAGAAGGACTTAGGACTCTGAATTCGATTTCTTTGACGGACACTTGATGATTCAAAGATTCGAGTACACATTGAATTCCGTTATAGTAGTCCTCAAGATCTTTCTTCGAAAAAACGCTTTCAGAAGTGCAGAATTTTTCTAATCGTAGCTTCGGATTCTTGAGAGCGGAGGCCAAATCATCGAATGCAACTTTCTTGAAATCATCTCTCAAGACGACGATTCCATAATCATCTTCGTCATCATCATCATCATCCATCAGTTGTGTATACATCACGTGTTGATCATCGAAAATAAGATTGACGTTCTCCTCGCAGCATTCAATTCGAATCGATTTACAAGATGGTTTCTGTCTGTCGACTAGTGCACGCAGAGTTTTGGAAACTTTACGGAGGATCAATCTGAAATAGCTCTGTTTAGGCCATAGCAGCCACGGGCTCGCGAAGTGTCCCCTCAGAAAGTGCGCTCCGCCGTACATTTTCCCAAAATCTTTCGAAAAGTCATTTTTTAGTGTTTTTCAAGTCGATTGTAGTATAGAAATGCGAAAAGTGGAAGAAAAATTCAAAATCGATTTGAAAGTTGGCAGGAAACCGAGCAAAACTCCCTCAAAAACATAAAAAACAAGTGAGAAGCCTCCGTAAATCGACAAGCCACGCCCTGTGGGCGGAGCTTAACTTTCGCGGGCGTTTGAAAAAATTCAATGGTAGGGGACACTTTCTGAACACGTGAGCAGCTCATGTGCTATCAGATCATTTGCTATTTTGAGTTGTTAGTAGCAGGGTTGGGCGGAAATTGAACTCCGATAAATTATCGAATAATCTTTTTTCGGAATTTTATGTCCAAAAAAAACCGAAAAAAAAGTTCTCGACAATTTCAACAAAAAGCAACAAAAAACTACAAAAATCACCAAAATCGGCCAAAAAGTCTCCCTTTTCGGATTTTTTCTCATAAATCACCAGTGAATCATCGATTTCCCGATAAAATTTTTCAGGAAACTTTTTTTTAGTAGCAGATGATCTGATAGCACATGAGTATTCTCCGATAGTCTTACTGTCGCTTGTAATCCGATCTTTCAATAATCAATCCAGCAACATGAATCGGCATATCGGCGAGGTTTTTTGGTGGTGTCGAACTGCAAATAATCTTTTTTTTAAAGAAAATTTTTATTGTTTCATTCTTACATTTCATCAGATCTGCCTGTAGTTGCTGAAGGCTGTCCCGTTGCATTTGATTGATTGATCTTGGGAGGATCCATTGGTTTTCCAGGATCGCCAGTTGAAGTATCCGACATTTCGGCTGAAAACCTGTTCAGAATTCATAATTGTCATAGAAAAAGTATTCGAAGCGTACAGAACGCCTGGAAAATTTAAGACATTTGGAACGATCAAGCTAACAACAACAAAATTTATTGAAAACAACAGATTTCAAACATGAGCGAAAACAATGTTAAGTAACAACACGAACGTTAAGAACCAGTAGCATTTGGTAACAAAAATCAATAATTCAAAACAACAAAATTATCAATTACCCTCTTGCTTTTTCTTTCCAGCTTCTAGATAACAAGCCTTTTTTGCCTTTGTTATCTCGAGGTAGTAATCCGAATCGGGAATGAAGTAATGGAAAATCTCTTTCGTTGTATTGCTAGAAACAGGTTCACCCAGCAACTGGTAGATTAAGTTAGGTTCGAATTGGAATCCCACACTCCGTAGAATACAATGTTCGAAGTTATTCGATTTGGAGAGAAACTGAAATTTCAATATGATTCTCAATGCTTATTGTTCAAAAAAAATAGCTACATCTCTGATACGAATAAACTTGTCGCCATCAAGTTTATATTCATTGAATCGGAATCGTTTGAAATGTGTTGCATGTTTCATTGGGAATTCATCGAATAAATCCTCCAATTCCAGCTCTTGCGCCTGTTTCCATTGTTCGAGACGTGCAATTTGATCCATTCCAATTGAATCATTTCTCCAATCAACTGCTCTGTGATCGAAACTGAGGGTGATTTTTTCCAACACTCCTGGCTTCAAGTGTGATAGAATTGAGAGAAGGTTGGAAGGACTTGACACAAGAAGATCCACTTTTTTGACAGACAATTGATGATTCAGAGACTCCAATACACGATGAATTTCGTTATAATACTCCTCAAGATCTTTCTTTTTATGAACGTATCCAGAAGTTTCGAACTTTTCTAATTGAAGCTTCGGATTTTTGAGAGTGGAAGCCAAATCGCCGAATGCAACTTTTTTGAAATCGTCTCTTACGACGAAAATTTCATAATCATCTTTGTCTTCACAATCATTTATATTTTTCGTGTACATCACACATTGGTCATCTCGTTCATCGAAAATAAGATTGACGTTCTTCATGAAAAATTCGATTCCAATCGATTTACACGCCGGTTTCAATTTGTCGACGAGTGCACGCAGAGATTTTGACACTTTACGGAGCTTCAGTCTGAAAATTGATCGTTATGTTTGCAATTCACATTGTCCTTACTGTTCCTTGTATACCGATTTCTCAGCGATCAATGCAACAACGTCAACTGGCATGTCCGAGAGATTTTTTGGTGGCGTCGAACTGGAGAAAATTACTTGTTTTCGATAATTCCATCAGTTTTCTCCTTACATTTCATTATAAATCACTGGAAGCTGTCCCATGACATCAGACAGCTCGTTGTTAGGCTGTCCCATTGGTTTCTCATCATCGCTGCTCAAAGTATCTGCCATTTCTGCTGAAAACCTGTTCAGAATTTTTAGTACTCATTGAGAAAGTATTCGAAGCGTGCTAAACGCCAAGAAAATTTAAGAAGATTCGAACAATTCAACTAACCAAAATTACATTTTTTTTCAGAACAAAGTGATTAAAAATGAGCGAGAATAATGTAAAGTAACAACACGAACAACAAGAACCAGTAGCATTTGTAACGCTAGGTAACAAAAATCAATAATTCAACACAACAAAATTATCAATTACCCTCTCGCTTCTTTTTCCCAAATTCAAGTTTAGCGGATCTCGTCGCCCTTTTAAGCTCGAGAAAACAATCTGAATCAGGAATGGGGTAATGGAAAATTTCTTCCGCTGTACTGCTGGAGACCGGTTCTCCCAGCACCTGGTAAGATGAATCAGGGTAGAATGAGAAATCCTCGATGAAGAGAGTGAACTGTTCCAGGTGGTCCCGCTTGGAGAGAAACTGAAATTTCCATATAATCACGTGTTCAGACAGTGTCCCCTACGATTGAAATTTTTCAAACGCCCGCGAAAGTTAAGCTCCGCCCAGAGGGCGTGGCTTGTCGATTTACGGAGGCTTATCACTTGTTTTTTATGTTTTTGAGGGAGTTTTGCTCGGTTTCCTGTCAACTTTCAAGTCGATTTTGACTTTTTCTTTCACTTTTCGCATTTCTACAGTACAATCGACTTGAAAAACACTAAAAAAATGACTTTTTGAACGATTTTGGAAAAATGTACGGCGGAGCGCTCTTTCTGAAATTTCAGAAGAATTTTTTCCGAAGGGGACACTTCGCGAGCCCGTGTATAATTTTCATTGTAAATTTCAAAAACTTAGTTACGTTTTTGATACGAGTGAACTCGTCGTCATTCATTGTGGTTTCAAAGAGTAATAATCTTTTGGAATGAGTCGCATATTCCATTGGGAACCGATGAGACGGATACAATAGTCGCAGCTCTTCACATTGTTTCCACTGATCGAGACGTGCAACTTGATCCATTCCACTTGAATCATTTCTCCAATCGTCATCAAAACTGAGTAAAATTATCTTCAATACACCTGGTTTCAAGTATGGTAAAATTGAGAGAAGGCAGGAAGAACTAACGTCAAAAAGTTTTACTTTTTTGACCGACAATTGATGATTTAATGATTCCAATACGTTTCGAATATTTTCCTTTTCAAGATAGTAGTTAGAAACGCTTAATTCGTCTAACTGTAATTTCGGATTCTTGAGGGTAGACGCCAAATCATCGAATGCAACTTTCTTAAAATCGTCTCTTGTGATTTTTTTTCTGTCGTAGCCATCGTCAGAATCCTCTTCATCTTCTTCATCTTTGTATGCTTCATTGTGATAAATCCTGATATGGCCATCAAAAACAATATCGACGACGTCTTCCGCGTAAAAATAAACATGAATCGATTTACACGCCGGTTTCAATTTGTCGACGAGTGCACGCAGAGATTTTGACACTTTTCGGAGGATCAGTCTGAAAATTAATCGTTATGTCTGCTATTTATATTGTCCTTACTGTTCTTGGTAATTCAATTTTTCCGTAATCAATGCAACAACGTCGATTGGCATATCAGGCAAAGTTGGGGAACTAAAATATACATTGCATTTAATGAATTCATTAATGCCACTCTTACGTTCCATCAGAATCATCTGTAGTCACAGGAAGCTGTCTCATGGTTTCGAATAGATCATTGCGAGGCTGTTTCATTGGTTTTCCAGGATCGCCAGTTGAAGTATCTGACATTTTGGCTGAAAAATGGGCTGTTCAGAAAAAGGTTTCTCCCAGAGAACGAAATTAACGGTTTTTAAAGGTTTTCAAAATTTTTTTCGGAAAAACTCGAAAAATAAACGAAAACACAAAGAAATCAAAGTTTGTTTCAAAAGTTCGCTTAGAAATTTTTTTCTCCTCTGCGACGAGGCTAGCACAAAACAAACCAATGCTCCTTCAATACAGTATGCCTTTGAAAAATTTTGAATTTTGAATATGTACTGAGAAAATATATTCTGAGCGTTAGAAACGGCAAGAAAAACTTAAAAATAACAAAAAATTCAAAATTTTTTTTTTGAAAAAACAGAATTTAACAAAAACAAAGAACGAGAACAGGGTGAAGAAAAAAAACAGTCAAAGAATGAGAAGTGAAAATAACAACACCATTATTTATTCACACAAAAAACCCAACAATTAATCCCATTCCTCTTTTTCTTAATGTCGAAACGGAGAGTTCCCATCGTCATCGTAATCTCGAGATAATAATTCGAATTAGGGATGTGATAGTGGAAAATCTCTTCCGTAAAACTGCTAGCAACCAGCCTTCCCAGCAACTCGTAAACTGGATCAAAGTTGAAGAAAAAATTGGCGATGAACAGAGTACAGTGTTCAAAGTTGTCCAGCTCGCAGAGAAACTGAAATTTCAATATGATTCTCATTGTTTACTGAATTCAAGAATGTTAATTTTAGGAAAGCGCGGTAATTCAAATTTCATCCAAGCCGTATTCGCTGCGCGCCGTATGATGAAGGTCAAAATCGCGATACCACGTGTTCAGAAAGTGTCCCCTCCGATTGAATTTTTTTTCAAACGCCCGCGAAAGTTAAGCTCCGCCCACAGGGCGTGGCTTGTCGATTTACGGAGGCTTCTCACTTGTTTTTTATGTTTTTGAGGGAGTTTTGCTCGGTTTCCTGCCAAATTTCAAGTCGATTTTGAATTTTTCTTTCATTTTTCGCATTTCTACACTACAATCGACTTGAAAAACACTAAAAAATAACTTTTCGAAAGATTTTGGAAAAATGTACGGCGGAGCGCACTTTCTGATATTTCAGTCAAGTTTTTTCCGAGGGGGGCACTTCGCGAGCCCGTGCGATACTTAGGTTGGTATTTCAGAAAAACTCATTTTTCATCGAAAATCGGGATTTTTTCATGAAAGTGGATTTTTTTTCGATCGATTCTGAAGATTTGATTTTGAAAAAAACTGATAACAATACAAAAAATCACATTTTCGATTTTCTAAGAGTTTTCAATAATTGAATTTTGTCGAAATCAATCATCTCATGCTTATCATTTTTTTTGAATCGGAAAAAAGAAATTCCACCAGAAAACAAGTATAAAATGATAAAAATTTTGAACAAGTTCGCGGAAGTGCAGCCGAGCGCGCTTGCACCGCTTTTTCTTAAATCAACACCCTGAGAGCCCATGGAAACTTAGTTACATCTCTGATACGAGCGATCTTGTCGGCATCAATACTGTAATAGACAATACGGAATCGTTTGAAATGAGTTGCATATTCCATTGGAAATCTATCGAATAAGTTTCGGATAATAAGCTCTTCCGCTTGTTTCCACTGATCGAGACGTGCAATTCGATTCATTCCAACTGAATCGCTTCTCCAATCAGTTCCGTTATGATCT
Organism: Caenorhabditis brenneri; assembly: GCA_000143925.2. Taxonomy (NCBI): domain Eukaryota; kingdom Metazoa; phylum Nematoda; class Chromadorea; order Rhabditida; family Rhabditidae; genus Caenorhabditis; species Caenorhabditis brenneri. The sequence continues at coordinate 550,738 of GL379832.1, read as the reverse complement.
GAAGTGAGTGAAATGGTCTTCAATACACCTTTTTTCAAGAATGGTAGAATTGAGAGAAGACAGGAAGAATCTAAGCCGCTAAGTTCGTATTCTTTGACAGAAATTTGATGATTCAAAGATTCCAGTACGGTTTGAATATTGTTGTTGCTGTGTTTCTCAAATCTATTCTCACAGTTTTGACAAACGCAGAATTCGTCCAATTGAAGCTTTGGATTCTTGAGAGTAGAAGCCAAATCGTCGAATGCAACTTTCTTGAAATCGTCTCTTACGATATTGATACTTGTTTCAGCATTGAATCCAGCATCGTATTCGCTCTTGGAATAAATCACAGTGTCGCTATCAAAAGTGATATAGACTTTTTCCATCCAACATGCGACATGAATCTTTTTACACGCTGGTGTATGATCATCGACAAGTGCACGCAGAGTTTTGGACACTTTACGGAGCTTCAGTCTGAAATGGTTCTATTTGTACTTGTGTATAAGTTTGTGTTGACTCACTGTTGCTTGTACTCCGATCGATCAATAATTAATCCAACGACATCCAAAGGCATATCAGACAAAGATGGGGAACTGAAAATAAGATATTTTTTGATAAGTTCATCAGGTTTATTCTTACGTTTCGCCAGAATCGTCCGTAGCCACTGAAAGCTGTCCCATGGCTTCTGATAGATCTTCGCTAAGTTGTTCCATTGGTTTTCCAGGATCGCCACTTGAAATATTCGACATTTCTGCTGAAAACCTAGTTAGAAACCTAGATGGTGACAAAGGAAATATCAACTAGCGTTTAGAAACGTCAGGAAAAAAAATTATAAGCCAAAAAACAACAACATTATTTATTCAACACATAAAAATAATCAATGAATCTCTCGCTTCTTTTTTTGAGTTTTAACAATGTAACCTGTTGCTGGCTTAGTAAACTCAAGATAGTAATCCGAATCGGGAATGTGGTGATGGAAAACCACTTCCGTTGCATTGCTTGTGACAGGTGTTCCCAGAAGCTGGTAAATTGAATCATGGTTGGAGAAGGATTTGAAGAGAGGCAGAATGCACTGTTCAAAATCGTCCAGTTTGGAGAGATACTGAAAATTCCATAATTCTAATAATGTTAATCAAATTACACGTAAAGAGGGCAGCTATCAGAAACTACTGAGCCATCGAAAAAGTAAGCAGCAAAATAGTTCGACGGAGAGTGTTTTCTGATGAAGCTGGCATCAGGGTTGTGCGAAAAAAAATTAAAAAAAAATTTTTTTTTTTCAAAAATTTTGGAACGAACAAAAATCGAAGAACTGTTCTTTTAGGAATTTTTCAGGGCGAAAAAAAATGAAAAATGATTATTCGGGTATTTTCAACTTTTCATTTCGAAATTTTCGGTTTTTTAAGGAAAACTCACATGGTAGCCAACAGTGTGGTATGCAAATGCGCTACGCTGAGAAACAAAAGTAGGCCCTTTCGAATTAATTTTTAAGCCTGAGTCATTAGAATTTTTTGTGTTTGGAAATTTAAGTGCATATAATTGCATCGAATTATCCCAAAAAATTAAACTAAAAAAGCCCTAAAAACCCAGAAATTCGAAATTTAGGCAAGCAAAAAGAGGCTTGTTTTCGTTTTTCAGTAAAGCGCATTTGCATACCACACTGTTGGGGACCATGTGCATCCCTGCGTGTTATGACTCACATCTCGAATACGAATGAACTCCTCGCCGGTAATATCCCATTGCTCAAATTGGAATCGTTTGAAGTGTGTGGCATATTCCATTGGGAAACTATCAAAACGGTTGAACAATTCCATTGTTTTTGCTTGTTTCCATTGTTCGAGAAGTGCTACTTTATCGATTCCGGTTGAACGAGCATCTTGATCAATTCCTGAGAAGTGAAAACTAAGTGAGATTTTTTCCAAAAATCCTGGTTTCAAATATGGTAGAATCGAGAGGAGATATGGAGGACTTGCTCCTTTGAATTCGATTTCTTTGATAGACACTTGATGATTTAATGATTCAAACACGCGTTGAATGTTGTTATAGTATTCATCAATATCTTTCTTTTCAGAAAAATTGTCAGAAATCATGAAATGTTCTAATTGAAGCTTTGGATTCTTGAGAGTCGAAGCCAATTCATCGAATGTGATTTTTCTGAAATCGTCTCTAATGACGATGTTCAAAGTGTAATCATCATCTGGTAGATAGTGTTCTACGTGATCTGTATACACCACAATGTGCTTATTCAGTACAATATAGACGTCGTCGACGCCGCAATCAAATCTCATCGATTTACATGATGGTTTAAGTTTGTCCACGAGTGCACGAAGGGACTTGGACACTTTTCGGAGCTTCAGTCTGAAAATTGATCGTTATGTCTGCTATCTAAATTGTCCTTACTGTTCCTTGTAAACCAATTTCTCAGTGATCAATGCAACAACGTCAATTGGCATGTCGGAGAGATTTTTTGGTGGGGTCGAACTGAAAAAAAATCTTTCTATTCGGTAATTCTATCAGTTTTTTGTTTACGTTTCATTAGAAGTCACTGAAAGCTGTGCCATGACTTCAGACAGATCGTTGTTAGGTTGTTCCATTGGTTTTCCAGGATCGCCAGCTGAAGTATCCGACATTTTTGCTGAAAATCTGTTTAGAATTTCAAATGGTCATTGAAAAAGTATTCAAAGCGTGAGAAACAGCAAAGAAGCTCAAGAAAAACACATGAATAATTTAAAAAAAACATTAAAATTCATTCAAGACAACAAAATTCAACAAAAAAAAAACAAAAACAGTAACAACACAAATTAGAACAATTAACGAAAAAGATAGTGAAAATCAATGCAAGCGACATTTCTTCTTAACAATTTTGACACTTTTCGCTTCGAAACTAAATTCCAAGCAGTAATCTGAATCGGGAATCGAGTAGTGACTCATATTCGGTGGAACTGGGATTCCGACTATTCTCTGAACATCATCGATATCATTCCGATGAAAATGTGTAATGCGGCAGTATTCGAAGTTATCCAATTTGGAGAGAAACTGAAATTTCGGAATGATTTTCAGGCTCCGCGACAATTCGAAACCGTTGAAAATTGAGCTTGAAATTTTTGGATTTTTTGACTCGATATCAATCGATTTTCTGGAAAATTAGAACAGAATAAAATTCAAAAATGTTTTTTTCAAAAAAAAAATTGGCCGAAAAACATTTTCGAAAAAAATTTTTTCAAAAAAAAGTTAGAAATTCTAATTTTACAGAAAATCGATTAAAATCGAGGAAAAAAATTTTTTTTTTCGAAAATTTCGAACTTCTTTTTCAACGGTTTCGAAATGTCGCGTACAGGGCTGTGCGAAAATTTTCGAAAAATTTTTTTTTGGTTTTTTTCGGTCAGTTTCGGAAAATTTTTCGCCATTTGAAATCGGTAAACTTTTTTCTCCGAAAAAAACAAAAAAAAAACACCAAAAAAATTTAAAAAAAAAAATTGTTTTTACCGTCTTTTCACCCGTTTTTCATTGAAATAAACCAGAAAATTCGAAAAAAAAAATCCCGAAAAATTCCGAACAATCATTTTTCTATTTTTTCGTCCTGAAAAATTCGAAAAAAGTTTTTCGATTTTCGATATTTCGGAATTTTTTTTTCGCACAGCCCTGGTCACGTAGCCGATTTCCATTGCTTATTATCGAAACTTACTTACATCTTTGATACGATCAAACGTATCGATATCGATGACGTTTTCACGAATTAAGAATCGTTTGAAATGTGTTGCATACTTCATTGGAAATCTCTCGAAGCAATTCCACAACTCTAGCTCTTTCGCCTGTTTCCATTGTTCGAGAACTGCAACTTTATTCATTGAATCACCACTCCACTCAGCTTCGTTTCCTAACAGGTTGAGCCAGATTTTCTCCAAAACTCCTGGTTTCAAGTGTGGTAGAATTGAAAGAAGCCACGAACTGCTCCTCACGCTTGCTCCGATTTCTTTGACGGACACTTGACGATTCAAAGATCCTAACCCGGATTTTAATTTGTTGAAGTATTTCTCGCAACTTCTTTTATTATTCAAATAATCAACAACTTTGAATTCGTCTAATTGAAGTTTTGGATTCTTGAGAGTAGACGCCAAATCATCGAATGCAACTTTTTTGAAATCGTCTCTTGTGATATTGACACTTGTTTCAGCATTATTATTAAGTCTGACATTGTTTAAGTCTTTGGAATAGGTGACAGTGTGACCATTGAAAGTAATATAGACTTTATTCGTGCAACATTCCACTTTAATCGATTTACACGCCGGTTTCTGTTTGTCAACGAGTGCGCGTAGGGTTTTGGACACTTGTCGGAGGATCAGTCTGAAATAAAGAAAAAATTTCTCGGAATCTAAAATTTTGATGGAAAAATCGATAATCGACTGTCAATCTGTGAAAAAAGTTTTGAAAAATTCAAATTTTTTGCCAAATTTTATTGAGCTTTGAAGATTTTGTTGCTTTTTGTTAAAATGATCGAGACTAACGTAGGAAAAATTCCATTTGGGTTCAAAATTTATTTTCGACTTTTTCGGTTTTTTTTTCGAAAATTTTTTCGCGCAACCCTGATTCAAAGTTGACTCACTGTTCCTTGTAATCCGATCTCTCAACGATCAATCCAACGACATCGAACGGCATATCCGAGAGATTTTTCGGTTGTGTAGAAACAGGTACTGCCAGACGAATTTGTGATAATCCGTACGTTTTATCAGAATTGTCCGTAGTCACCGAAAGCTTTGCCATTGATTTTGTTAAATCGTCGATAGATTGTTTCATTGATCTTCCAGTTGAAGTATCCGACATTTTTGCTGAAAATTCCGGTTGGAATCCTGAATGATTCTCAGAAAAATATATTCAAAGCGTCAGAAACGCTAGGAAAGCTTTAGTAAAAGAAAACTATTTAAACAACAACAACAAAATTCTTTCAAGACAACAAAGAAAAAGAAAAAGTACAATGTAAAGTAAAAACTGAGAAGAGAACAAATGAAGAAGAAGAAGAAGATAGTGAAAATCAATGCAAACGACATTTCTTCTTAACAATTGTGATACGATTCAGAGCGATACTGATTTCCAAACAGTAATCCGAACCGGGGATCGAGTAGTGAATCATATTCGGAGGAATTGGGGTTCCAACTATTCTTTGAAAATATTCGATATTATCATTCCGGCCAACATGTCTAATGCGGCAGTATTCGAAGTTTTCGAGTTTGGAGAGAAACTGAAATTTCAATATGAATCTCACTGCTTTTTATAGAAACTTAATTACATCTATGATACGAATGAACTTGCTTCCGTAAATGAAACGTTCGTCAATTAGGAATCGTTTGAAATGTGTTGCATATTCCATTGGAAAGCTATCGAAACAATTCCACAATTCTAGATGTCTCGCCTGTTTCCATTGTTCGAGACGTGCTAATTGATCCATTCCGTTTGGATCACTACTCCAATCAGATCCGTTGACGTCAAGCGAAATGGTTTCCAGAAATCCCGGTTTTAAGAATGGAAGAATTGAGAGAATGCACGAAGAAATTGACGAATGACAGTCGACTTTTCTAACGGACACCTGATGATTCAATGATTCCAACACGTTTCGAATTATTTCGTTGCAGTGTTTTTCCGAACCTTCTCTTTCGTTGTAAACGCCGAATTCTTCCAGTTGTAACTTCGGATTCTTGAGAGTCGAAGCCAAATCATCGAATGCAACTTTCATAAAATCGTCTCTTTTGACGATTTTTCCAGTGAAATTATGGGGTTTAAACTCGTTTTCGAGATTTTTGTACATCACACACTGATTATTGAAAGTAATATAAACGAATTCCATGCAGCAAAGAACTTCAACCGATTTACACGCCGGTTTCTGTTTGTCGACTAGTGCACGAAGAGATTTCGAAGTCTTACGGAGTTTCAGTCTGTAAAACATTAATTTAGGCTTGGTTATAATTGTAAGTTTACTTACTGCTCCTTGTAATCCGATCTTTCGATGATCAATCCAGCAACATGAATTGGCATGTCGGAGAGATTTTTCGATGACGACGAACTGAAAATGCAGCTCAGGGAATTATCGGCAAGTTGCCGCTGACAAGCGGCAAGCATGTAAAATTGCACAGCAACTTGCCGATTTGCGCGGCAATTTGCTGATTTTCAAGATGGCAACTTGCCGATTGCTTGCTGAACGCTCGTTCTAAGCTGCCGATTTTTCGCTTGTTGGAGAGGGCATCGTTGCTAGCAGCTGCGCTATGAGTTTTCGTCCTAAAGGCTTTTTGAATCTTAACAATAGAACCGAAAAACAAGTAGAATAAGAAAAAGAGTTAACTGGAAATTTTTAAATTAAAAGTAAGGGGTGAACGTTTTGCGAGTAAGTGATCGAAACAAAGAAGACAACTAGAAAAAAAGATGATACGGTTCGAAACCGATACTTTGCTTTTACTTCTTACTTATGTTCTCCAGTATCAACTCTTCTCATATTAACAATCAACTATTCATGATGGATCTTCTTTTGGATGTAGAGCTTGTAAAGTCGCAGTGGGAGTTGAACTTGGACGTGTTTTGATGGAACGTGGAGCTTTGTCTGTTGCGCTATTCGGTTGCGCGAGGGAAGCATATATTTTTGTAAAGATAAAGAACTCATTTTCTGTCGCAGCACAGTGAGAATTACAATAATCGGCTCAGCAAGCAAACGGCAAGTTGCTCAGCCTACGGCAAGCGAACGGCAACTTGCGGAACGTGCCGCAAGCAAACGGCAAATTGCTAATTAGGCGGCAAGTAAAAAGCAAGTTGCTGAGCCGCTATTTACCCTAAATACTGCCATTTGGGAAAGCAACTTGCCGTTTTTCCAGGCAAATTGCCGTTATTGCGAGCAACTTGCTGTTTCTCGCGGCAACTTGCCAATCGTCTAGCAACTTGCCGTTTGACTGCCAGAAATTCCCTGAGAGGTTTTGATGAAGTATCGTTTAGTTTCATCATTACATTTTACTAGTAGCCACTGAAGACGGCTTAATGGCTTCTGGTAGATCATTGTTAGGTTGTTCCATTGGTTTCCCAGGATCGCCTATCGGAATACCCGACATTTTTACTGAAAACTCCGGTTGGGATCCTGAATGATTGTCGGAAAAATATTCTCAAAGCGGTAGGAACGCTAGGTAAGCTTTAGTAAAATAAAACTATTTAAACAACAGCAAAATTTCTTTAAGACAACAAAGAAAAAGAAAAAGAATAATGTAAAGTAACAACGGAAAAAATAACAAATGAAGAAGAAGATAGTGAAAATCAATGCAAACGACATTTTTTCTTAACAATTGTGACACCATCAGGAGCGAAACTGAATTCCAAACAAGAATCCGAATCGGCGATTGAGTGGTGACTCATATTTGGAGGGACTGGAGTTCCAATCATTCTTTGAACATCTTCGATATTATCTAGCCAATAATGTGTAATGCGGCAGTATTCGAAGTCTTCGAGTTTAGAGAGAAACTGAAACTTCGATAAGATTTTCATTGCTTCTTTTAGAGACTTAGTTACCTTTTTGATACGATCAAACGTGTTGGTGTTGATGACGTATTCACTCATTAAGAATCGCTTGAAATGTGTTGCATATTTCATTGGAATCCTATCGGAACAACTCCACAATTCTAGCTGTTTCGCCTGTTTCCATTGTTCGAGAAGTGCAACTTTATCCATTCCGTTTGAATCACCACTCCAATCAACTTCATTTCCTAACACATCGATCCAGATGCTTTCTAACACTCCTGGTTTCAAGTACGGTAGAACTGAAAGACTGTTGCTAGGGCTTCGCATGTCGAGCTTGATTTCTTTGACGGACACTTGATGATTCAGAGACTTCAATACGCTCCGAATGACATTGCGATATATCTCCTCTTCTTTCTCATAAGCAAGGCAGAAGAGAACGCTGAATTCTTCTAATTGAAGCTTCGGGTTCTTGAGAGTAGAAGCCAAATCATCGAATGCAGCTTTCTTGAAATCTTCTCTTACGATATTGATACTTGTTTCAGCATTTTCATTGAATCTAACATTGTTTACGTTTTTGGAATAGGTCACAGTGTGAGCATTAAATTTGATATAGACTTTTTTCGCGCAACAATCCACTTTAATCGATTTACACGTCGGTTTCTGTTTGTCAACGAGAGAGCGCAGAGATTTGGACACTTTTCGGAGCTTCAGGCTGAAATAACACTAATTCAGGCTTCGATAACGAATTCGAATTCACTCACTGTTGTCTGTAGTCCAATTTCTCAATTATCACTTCAACTACATCGATTGGCATATCAGACAAGGATGGGGGACTGGAAAATAATGCATTTTATCTGATAAAGTCATCCAGTGGTGTGCGGAAAGACATTTTTCGGAATTTTCGGAGTCTCGGAATATTCCGTTTTTTATATGTCGGGATTTCCGGAACTTTCGGACGACAACTTGTTTTATTCTATATCCCGGTCGGAATTTGGTCCCGAATTTTTCCGGAATTCTGCTGCGAAAAAGCTCCGAATTTTCAGAACTCCTAATTCTGTTCCGCACACCCCTGAAGTCATCAGTATCATACTTACTTCTTTCTTGAATTGTCGGTAGTCACTGAAAGTTGATCCATGGCTTTTGATATATCATTGTTAGATTGCTCAATTGGTTTCTCAGCATCGCTCCTCGGCATACCCGACATTTTTGCTGAAAATCTGCTAATAATTCTGGACATATTATTCGGAAAAAAATATTTGAAAGCGTTTTGAAACGTCAGAAAAAATAAAGGGAAATATGAATAAAGTGGAAAACAACAACATTTATTCAAGACAACAAAATTGATAATTCATTTATCGCTTCTTCTTCGTAATTTCAACATCATCAGGAGAATTCGCTGGAATCTTAAACGGCAAATACTCAATTACTCGCTACTCAGTTGCTATTTACTCAGTTGCTATTTTTGTCTCAGTTGCTATGGTGGATCAGTTGCTAGTAAATTTAGCTCAGTTGCTATTTTTCTAAAAGTTGCTAGTTTCTCAGTTGCTATTGCCCACTCAGTTGCTAGTAAAATGCTCAGTTGCTAATATCGTGGATCAGTTGCTAGTTAATTAAGCTCAGTTACTATTTTTCCAAGAGTTGCTATTTTCTCAGTTGCTAATATCGAGATCAGTTGCTATTTCGGAAAATGTTTCATAGATTTTAACAACTAGGCAGAGCGGTAAAAACAAAACAGAAAACAAGTGTCAAATTCCGAATGAAAATTGGCTCTGTAGCACAATTCAGATGAACAAAAACAAAACAGTAGATAACAATTAACAGTAACAACTACTAAAACAGCATCGGCTGTTTAGTTAACAGTAGAATCGAGACCAGTGGAGTCGGGGGAGAACAGGCGTTTCGGTCTTCTATAAAGTTTGTTCACTCATAGATTAGGAACAGTTGGAAAAATACCTAGGACGGCTGGATCGGCGTTCTGACTCGTCCGGTGTTGAAGTGTAGACTGGAGAAAAGGTCACATTGGTTGAAGATGTGGTAGCTCCAGGCGTGGCCATAAACAAAGAAGATAATCCGTTTGTAGTATTTTTGCTATTATCGGATGTGTCGTCCCAAAGCGACATACTAAGAAATCAGCTAGTTGATATTTCAATATATTGCAAGCCTATTTACCTGGTAATTTCTTTCAAGGATCTGACATGATTCCGTGCAGATGGTTTCGAACCGATTCGATCGGACAACTTTGATCCACATCCCAAGGCAAAATTGTTCTTGGCTTGTGGTTTAAGGTAACACTTCCAAATCTTCTGTCTTTCCGATGTAGACATTTGAAGGACGCAAAAGAGACTGCAATTGAGAATTACTTGAAGCAGAAAACAGGATAAATGTACTGACAAGTGATTGCACAAAACATGTGGCATTCCGTCTGGACAAGAGAAACAGGTAAAGAAGCCATCATCGTCGTAGCCAACTGTCAGGTAGCGCATGTTACGTACAGTACAAGAAGAGTCTTTCAACTGGAAATCGCTGCCCGTTTTGTGGCTCAAAACAAGTCTATCTATTTTTTGCTCTTCAGCAACAATTTGAGTACGATCGAAACCTACAATGCGAACAGATCAAATTAGAATATCGACATCATATTTGACTAACGTTTCATGATCGGTGGAGGAATATCCATCAAATGAAGCCTGGCACCTGGAATTCCAATCGTCGTAAAATGGTTCAATTTTTGAGCGTAGCTCCATTTCTTGATATCCTCAGACAACTTGACTTTCTCGGAACATCCACTAGCCGCAAGCCAACATTCGCCAATTTTTTCTACAAAAAAAGTTAGCTCAGCTTGTCGTTGACTCAGTTAATTACCTTCGATTAAAGTATTTAGATGGAGGATGAGCTCGGTGGCATTGTAACGCTTCTTAATAACGCTTTTGATGATACTGTTGAAGGTTTCGTTTGCATTATTAGTGGAATACTGAAGCAAATGGCCGCCTCGCATTTTCGCATAGTTTGACACAGATTCCATCAACATATGAGAATTTTGCAGTAGCCAGTCATGGATTTTTGCATCAATATGTCCCTTCACTTGATCAAGTCTTTTCTCAAGATGCTGCATGGTGAAAACAGCAAATAGTCCTCCTTTCCACACTCCATCAACCTAAAAAAAAGCCAAAATTAGAAGTGATGTTGTCTCATGTGCTATGGATCGAGTGCTATTGTCTCATGTGCTATGGATCGAGTGCTATTGTCTCATGTGCTATGGATCCAGTGCTAATGTCTCATTTGCTATGGATAAAGTGCTATTTGAGTCTAGGAACCTCTGGACGTACTTTTCTTCCGAAAAGGAACGGTTTAGCAACGTTCACAGCGGTTTTTCCTCCATAATTGAATCGTAGCAATGAGAGGATGTGCATGTCGCATCTGATAAGTGGGGCGTTTAAGCTCTAAAAGTAACTGATTGAAAATGTGAAAGTATAGATTCATTACATTTGCGTAGCATTCAAGTGCCTCTTCTCCATCAGCTAACACACATGGAACTTTTCTCGAAGACAAGGCGGTGTCAGATCTTGACAAAGCTATCTTCAGCGAATCAGCAAACTTTTCGTGGTTGTGCTTCGATTTAGACGAATGCAACATGTATCCCAATGGAAGTACCCTTGCTTTCTCAGAATCAATAGTTTTGAAATTTCTGACTTCTCCAAGAACAACAGTGAGATAAACATCTCCAACGTTGAACGTGGTATCAACATGGAGACGAGATGGAATGAACACGCCATCCGGAGAGTCCACAAGGAGCGCCTCAATCTTGTTCTTCCTTTCCACCGTGCTCATCAGTTGAAGACTGTCGACTAGAGTTGTCCAGTCGGATAGCTCGGCATCAGTTGGGCATGCGAGTGAAAAGAGTTTGCAAGCTTCATCGTAGACGTGAATGAATGTCAGACTTGTGAGCACATTATTGCTGTCTAAAAGCCGAACATTGTTAGTATAATATAAATAGGTGTTAGTCTACCTTTATCAAACCACAGTTGCTCTGGATAACGTTGTTTGAGGTTTTCTGCCATCAACAACGTCGTTTTTGCTCTGGGTCCTGTATTTCCGATCAAACAATCCTTACTGTTCCTGGCTAGGTTAGCAACTTGCTTACGGGTGACAGGGAATCCCATGTCCTTTCCAACTTTCGTACTGTCTGATACACTTCTATGAGGCATAACAACTTTTCTCATGGTATCGGCAACTTTTTCTGTAAAAGAGAGCGGTTCGAAATGTATGCAAAAAGAAAACATATGATAAATGCTCGAGTGCTATGGATCGAGTGCTATTATCTCAAGTGCTATGCAATCTTGTGCTAATGTCTCAAGTGCTATTATTGTCACTTTTGAGCGCTATGACTTTTGCCTCATGGGCTATGATTTTTGTTTCATGTCATTGCACATAGAAAAAAAAACTCACTAAGAATCCTTTTTTTGGGTTTTTCATGATCTTGTTCGTCCGGCAGTTTCAATAAATCATTATCGTTTGTAAGGAAGTAGAAGATGTGGACGTAGCCATTGAACGAGACACATTGCTTTCGTAGGAAGCTTTGATACATTTCCGTCGACTGAATAGAGTGTGTCTTTTGCCCGAAAATTTCCATTGGTTTCCAAATAGACTGGTGTCTGTGCAGGACTTTTCTTTTTGCTCCCAGTGTTGTTTTGGACCACCAGAAACCATCGTATGGATTCGATTCATTTGTATCTGCGGGCACCTTCACTAAAAAAACACCGTTGTGCTTCAAGTTAAGGAGATGTCCATCATCAATTTCATCAGCCAAAATGAATCTGAAAGAAGTAATGCTGTAAAAAAGTTTGTATTTCTTGTATTACTGACTTATCGGCAGTGATCAACTGCTCAAGCGCTTCCGATTTGAGGAAAGCGCGTTCCAAATCCATCCTTTATGCTAACCGAGACTTTCTGTTTCACAAAAAAACTATAAAAGTGGAAGTTTGATGAGCTTGCAGCTTTTGCGGTGGATGCGCCAATGGCGTGGGAAGAGGATGAGCCCTTGGCTTGAGAAGACCGTCCTGAAATTAAATATGCTAGTGTTAAAAAATTTAATATAAAGGAAATATATGAAATTTCGCTTTAAAAACCGAAAATTAGGACCAGAATAGGTAAAAATAGGCGAAAACAAATTTAGAACAAAAAATGTTTTGACGCGCGGCCGCGTCGGTAAACTCGGCCACCATCGTGTAGTACGGGGGGACAACGCTGCAATTGAATTTTCTAGCTTTTTCCGCAGAAATGATAGCTTCTCTTCGTTTGTCTTGCTATTTCTATGCTGATGGGACTATGCAATCAATCAGACAACTATTTTTTTACCTGTTTCCCGCAAAAAAATCAATAACTGTAACGTTTTTGTCTCATGTGCTATGGATCAAGTGTTAATGTCTCATGTGCTATGGATCAAGTACTATTGTCTCATGTGCTAATTTCTTCTTTATTTTTGCTAATAGAACAACAATTCAATCAGTAAATCGGTCCTTCGTATCACATATAGTGAATAAAAACGCAATAGCGGTTGAGAAATAGCAATTTAGACGATTTCGTTGCACGGAAGACAATTTCATAGCTCTTTTCACAGAGGCATAGCACATGAGCCAAAAGTCCAAAAGCCATAGCACATGAGCCAACGAACATCACACTCGATCCACAACCATAGCACCAGAACCAAAAAAAAGGCGAAAATAGCCTTTGATCTCATTAAAATTTTTCAGAAAAACTATTCAAGAAAAACTAAAAAAAAATGTTTGGGATGACAATTTTTCCCACAGCCCTGATGCTGAACACTTTTCTATACACAAGATGTCTCAGAACTGGAACGAAGTTTAGCATTACTTCAAATTAAATTTTCGTTCTTAAGAAACTCAAACAATTTTCCTTATTTCCACTCATCATCAGAATAATATCAACAAAATTTTCAATCTACCCTAGTCCATTTGGATCCAGTCTGAGCAAAATTGTAACAAAATCTGAACTTTTGTTGTCTGATCAAGCTTTTTGGAGCCGATTGGTTCTCTATTTTCTAGCTTTTCAATCTGTTATGTCTTAACTTTCATTGATTAGTTGGATGCAGCAGCCTACATAGCATGGCCACCCATCACATTACATCACCTTATGCTCATTTTCTTTTCAATAGCAACTGATCCACGATATTAGCAACTGAGCATTTTACTAGCAACTGAGTGGGCAATAGCAACTGAGAAACTAGCAACTTTTAGAAAAATAGCAACTGAGCTAAATTTACTAGCAACTGATCCCCCATAGCAACTGAGACAAATTTAGCAACTGAGTAAATAGCAACTGAGCAGCGAGTAATTGAGTATTTGCCATCTTAAACTGAAGAAAGTAATCCGAATCGGGAATGATGTAATTGTAAACCGCTTCCGTCGTATTGCTAGAAACCGGTTTTTCTAGAAACTGGGCGCCCTTCTTGCAAACGAAAGTAAACTGGTCAATGTTATCCAGTTGGGAAATGAACTGCAAATTCAAAAATTGTCATTAGCGTACTATTTATCTGACAAGTGCGCTCTAATGAAAACTCTAACGATCGAGCGCGTTTTTGAATTATTTTTGAAGTTTTTCAAGGTAAATTTTTTTGTACGTGCAATTTTTTTTCTCGGTTTCTACGCTCCATCTCACACGGACTTTTACAAATTTCATATTGCGTCTTTAAAATCTGACAGTAAGCCGCGCTTAAGCCAAAGGAGCGCGCACCATGTTTCCAGAGCACTTTTCAGTAAAAACTTTCGATCATATTTTTCCAATATTCTATTCAACATGATGCGAAGAAAAATTTCTATTCAATTGAATTCAAACAAAGCTTAGACCCTGATTTTTAATTTTTCAACAAAATGAGAAAAATTCCTACGTATCGCTGAGTCGCCACGCAGTTGGCATGCGACCCTACAGTAAAACAGAGCCCGCGAATGAAACCTTTTGAAAACACGTACAAAAAAATTCGCTGTGATTTTCGTCAAAAAGTTTTTCATACTTCACTAAAATCCGAAAAAGAATTTGAAAAATAATTCAAAAACGTGCTCTCTCTGTAAGAGTTTTCAGTAGAGCGCACTTGGTAATAGCACGCTAATATTTTCGAAATTCACTTACATTTCTGATACGAGCAAAATTGTGTTTCTCAATAAAAGTTTCGGTAATAATGATTCGTTCGAAATGTGTCGCATACTTCATTGGGAACCGATCAACAGAATCCAACAGCTCAATCTCTTTCGCCTGTTTCCACTGATCGAGAAGTGATAATTGATCCATTCCAGTTGAATTAATATAAAAATCAGCTTCTTCCCAAAGTAGAAGCATGATTCTCTCCAACACTCCTGGTTTCAAGTACGGTAGAAGTGAGAGAAGACTGGAAGGGAATGGCAGGTCGGATGCGAATTTTTTGACGGACAATTTATGATTCAAAGATTTCAATGTTTCGAATTTTGTTGCTGTATTCCTTAACAACTTCCTTTTTGAAAACGTTGTCAACCACGATGAATTCTTCTAATTGAAGCTTCGGATTATTGAGAGTCGAAGCCAAATCATCGAATGCAACTTTCTCGAAATCATCTCTTTTTACTATAATTCTATCGCCTGCTTTCACGTCTTCTTCATCAGTATACATCACCCAATGACTATCAAATCTAATACCGATGATTCCATCGAAGCAATCGAATTTAATCGATTCACACGCCGGTTTCTGTTTGTCCACGAGGGCACGAAGAGATTTAGACACTTTACGGAGCTTCAGTCTGAAATATCTCTGTTTATCACTGAGTTCAAGCATGTTAATTTTGAGCAAGCGCGCTCCGCCGGAATGCGCGGTAATTCAAATTTCATTCGTCATATTCGCTGCGCGGCATATAATGAAGGCCAAAAATGCGATACGTAGCTTAATATTTCAGAGAAACTCATTTTTCATCGATAATCGTGATTTTTTCATAAAATTGGATTGTTTTCGATCAATTCTGGAGTATTTGACTTTGAAAACTGATAAAAAATTATTTTTTTCATAAAATCACATTTTTCGATTTTCTAAGAGTTTTCAATAATTGAAGTTTGTCGGAATCAATCATATGATGCTTATTACTCTGTTCTGAATCGAAAACAATCAGAAATTCCATCAGAAAATAGATATAAAATTATAGAATTTTTGAACTACCTCCTAAAGTTCGAGAAAATGCGGCCGAGCGCGCTTGCACCGCTTTCAGTAAAATTAACACCCTGAGAGCCCGTGATTGACTCACTGTTCTTTATACTTGGACCTCTCAATAATCAAACTGACGACGTCGACTGGCATGTCAGACAAGGATGGGGGACTGCAAATGATACATTTTATTTGATGAATTTATCAGTGTTACGCTTACTTTTTTCTTGAATTGTCCGTAGTGACTGAAAGTTGCTCCATGACTTTTGATAGGGTTTCTTTCGGTTGTTCCATTGGTTTCTTAGCATCGCTACTCGGTATATCCGATGATGTTTTATTGTAAGATTGTTTCTTTGGTTTCTTAGCACGGTTGCCAGAAGCTTTCGGCATGTTGCTGGAGGCCTGAATACACTGGTAGAAATAATAAAAAAATGTACCACAAAATATTCAGAACGTTCCAAACGCTAGTTAACAAGTATCAATAATTCGAAGAAAAACAACAACAACATTCATTCATGAATCAAAGATCGTAAATTAAATCACCAAATGAATGACAACAAAATTAATCATTCTCTCGCTTCTTTTTTGTAATTTCAAATTCAATCGATCCTGTTGCCTTTTTAAACTCGAGGTAGTAATTCGAATCGGGAATGGAGTAATGGAAAACCTCTTCCGTTGCATTGCTTGAAACCGGTGCTCCCAGCAACTGGTAGAGTAAGTTAGGTGCGAAGTAGAAATCAGGGCTGCACAGAGTGCACTGTTCGAAGTTATTCGATTTGGAGAGAAACTGAAATTTCAATATAAGTCTCAAAGTTTTCTGTTTTAGAAATTTAGTTACATCTCTGATACGAATAAACTTGTCGCCGGCAATATTATGCTCTCTGAATCGGAATCGTTTGAAATGCGTTGCATATTCCTTTGGGAATAAATAAAGTGGTTTCCACAACTGTAGCTCTTCCGCCTGTTTCCATTGATCGAGGCGTGCGACTTGATCCATTTCAGTCGAATGAATTCTCGAATCAATTCCGTGTTCACCAAGAATAAGTGAGATTTTTTCCAGGAATCCTGGTTTCAAGCATGGCAGAATTGAAAGAAGGCAAGAAGGGCTCATCACTTTGAATTCGATTTCTTTGACGCATACTTGATGATTCAAAGATTTCAATACGCATCGAAATTCGTTGTGATATTGCTCAAATACTCTCTTTCCAAAAACGTTTTCAACAACGCTCAACTTTTCCAGTTGTAATTTCGGATTTCCGAGAGAAGAAGCTAGATCGTCAAAAGCAACGCTTTTAAAATCGTCCGTTCTGACAATAATTAAAATGTAATTATCATCGGCTTCATAATTTTCAGTGTTATCTGTATACACCACATAGTGATTATCGAAAGTAATACCGACGTGTTCCAGGAAGCATTCAACCATAATTAATTTACACGACGATTTATGTTTGTCGACAAGTGCACGGAACGATTTAGACACTTTTCGGAGCTTCAGTCTGAAATCCAGCAATTTACGCTTGTACCATTAGAAATGCTTACTGTTCTTTATACTTGGACCTCTCAATAATCAAACTAACGACATCAATTGGCATATTGGACAAAGATGGGGCACTGCAAATAGTACATTTTATTTTATTAATACATCAGTGCTTTACTTACTTCTTTTCAGCATTTTCTGTAGTCACTGAAAGTTGCTCCATTACTTTCGATAGGTCTTCTTTAGGTTGTTCCATTGGTTTCTTAACATCGCTACTCGGTATATCCGATAATGTATTATTGTTGGATTGTTTCTTTGGTTTCTTAGCACGGTTGCCAGAAGGTTTCGGCATGTTGCTGGAGACCTGAATAAATTGGTAGAAATTCAAAAACTACGTAACACAAAATATTCGAAACGTTCCAAACGCTAGGTAAAAAAATCTCACAAATTCCAACAAAAACAACAACAATATTCATTCATGACTTAAAGATCGTAAATAAAATTAACAGACGAATGACAACAAAATTAATTATTCAATCGCTTCTTTTTCACAATAATAACATCATCAGATCCCTTTGGCCAAGTAAATTCAAGATAATTATCCGAGTCGGTGATGGGGTGATGGAAAACCTCTTCCGTCGCAGTTCTAGAAACTGGTGCTCCCAGCACCTGGGAAATTAAGTCAGGGTAACAGGGGAATCCGAACCAAGTTAGAGTACAGTGTTCAAAGTTTTCCAGTTTGGAGAGGTACTGCAAATTTTAATATAAATCTCAATTTTGTTTTGAAAATTAGCTACATCTCTGATTCGAGTTAACTTGTCGCCGGCTAAGTTAACCTGATTGAATTGGAATCGTTTGAAATGTGTTGCATATTCCATTGGAAACCTATCAAATGAAGTCGTGATATCTAGCTCTTTCGCCTGTTTCCACTGATCGAGAAGTGCAACTTGATCCATTCCGGCTCTCCAATAATCTTCTCTGAACGCATGGAATGAGATGGTCTCCAACACTCCTGTTTTCAAGTGTGGAAGAGTTGAAAGAAGCCAGGAACTGCTCTGCAGCACAATTTCGAATCTTTTGACGGACACTTGATGGTTCAATGAGCCTAATATGCGTTGAATTTCGTTGCAGTATTTTTCGCTTTCTTCATTTTCCAAAAAAAAAATCGTAAATTAAGAGTTCTTCTAATTCCAATTTTGGATTTTTGAGAGTAGAAGCCAAATCGTCGAATGCAACTTGCATAAAATCGTCCCTTCTGATTCTAATTCCATCATTTGCACTGTATGAGCGCATTGTATACAGCACAAATTGATTACTGAATGTGATAGTGATTCTGTCATTCCAAAATTCAACATCGATCGATTTACACGCCGGTTTCTGTTTGTCCACGAGTGCACGCAGAGATTTAGACACTTTTCGGAGCTTCAGTCTGAAATAGCTCTGTTTAGGCTAGTAACATTAGACATGCTTACTGTTCTTTATACTTGGATCTCTCAATGATCAAACTAACGACGTCGATTGGCATGTCAGACAAGGATGGGGGACTGCAATTGATACATTTTGTTTTATGAAGCTATCAGTGTTATATTTATTGGGTATTGAGAAAAAAAATTCCAAAAAAATCGAAAAATGATTTTTCGGAATTTTTTCGGGATTTCTCGATTTTTTTCGAATTTTTTTTGTTTTTTTTAAGGAAAATGGGTGAAAAGGCGGTAAAAATGTAAAAAAAAAATACAACTTAACAACCGTTTTTTTTTCGAATTTTTTTCGAACATTTTTTCAAAAAATGACCGACAAAAACGAAAAAAATAAAATTTTCCGCACAGCCCTGATACTTACATTTTTCTTGAATTGTCGATAGTCACTGAAAGTTGATCCATGACTTTCGATAGGTCTTCTTTAGGTTGTTCCATTGGTTTCTCAGCATCGCTACTCGGTATATCCGATGATTTATTATTTTTAGATTGTTTCTTTGGTTTCTTAGCACGGTTGCCAGAAGCTTTCGGCATGTTGCTAGAGGCCTGAATGAACTGGTAGAAATTCAAAAACTACGTAGCACAAAATATTCAAAACGTTCCAAACGCTAGGTAAAAAAAATGTCGAAAATTCTAAGAAAAACAACAACAATATTCATTCAAGACTTGAAGCTCGTAAATAAAATCAATAAATGAACATAACAACAAAATTAATTATTCTCTCGCTTCTTTTTCACAATTCTAATATCATCAGTTTTTGTTGGTTTAGTAAACTCGAAATAATAATCCGAATCGGGAATGGGGTGATAAAAAATCTCTTCCGTTGCATTGCTAGAAACCGGTGCGCCTAGCAACTCGTACATTAAATCAGGATAGAAGGTGAGTTCCTCGATTAACAAATCACACTGTTCGGAGTTATCCAGTTGTGAGAGGAGCTGAAAAATGACTTTTATTTCTTATTTTATAGGATTATAGGGTTATTCATGTTCGAAAAAAATAATTGAAAACCATTTTTTTTTCCTTATTCACGGATGTCAAAAAATCAGCATTTTTTTCATTTTTCTGCGTTTTTTTCCCAACAGTATTTCGCTGCTCTCTGCGAGACCCGTGGGT
>GL379832.1:515390-530554 GCA_000143925.2 Caenorhabditis brenneri | reverse complement strand
CTGCAACGCACTTAGATCGATTCAGACTGCCGCTCAAGGCATATGTATATCTTCATCATTATCATTAAGCGCACGGCAAGTAGACGGGATGGTCTCATGATCATCTCTTACAAAACATGTACGCAATTCCAGCTGGTTTGTTGTGAATTAGTGATAGATTCTACAAAATCTGGAGGTAGAGCAATCTTCTACTAGTAGGAGCTTAGCAAAACCTAGCACAATTGAGGTTCCTATGTCGGAGGCACGTCGCACGCCTCATCATCAGGTCACTATCATTAGAACGTCCGCCACATCATACCTCACAAATAATTAACCCAAATTTTACAATTCCCTCTCTCGTTACTGTTCTGAACTGTTATGCGATTTGAAAAATCTCTTAATTGGTGCATGGAGTCTAATAGACCCGGAGGCCCGGTCACGGCCACAACTGTCTTTCATACAGATTGGCATAATACTGTTGGGAAAAAAATGAAGAAAAATGAAAAAAAAAATGCTGAATTTTTTCACATTTTTTGTCATTTTTTGACATCCGTGAATAAGGAAAAAAATGTTTTTTAATCATTTTTTTCTTCACATGAACAACCCTATTAGGAACCCACTCACATCCTTGATACGGATAAACTTGTCGTCATCGATTTCATCATAATTGCGAAATCGTTTGAAATGTGTTGCATGTTCCAATGGAAATCCATCGAAAGAACGCCACAATTCCAGCTGTTCCGCTTGTTTCCACTGATCGAGAAGTGCTACTTGATCCATTTCATTTGGGTGACTATTTGAGTCAAATTCATCAAGTGAGATGTTTTCCAACACTCCTGGCTTTAAGTATGGCAGAATTGAGAGAAGGCAGGAAGGAATTGATCCTTGTAGATTGATTTCTTTGACGGACACTCGATGATTCAAAGGTTCCAATACGTTTCGAATTTCGTTGCAGCATTTTTCAATCTCAATATTTTTTTTTCGAGAATAGCCGAAGCAAATGCTAAGTTCTTCTAATTGTAATTTTGGATTTCTGAGAGTGGAAGCCAAATCATCCAATGCAGCTTTCTCAAAACCGTCTCTTTCGACGATAGATCCATCATCATTGTATTCGTGATAACTTTGATATGTCACACGGCGATCATCGAAATCAATAGTGACGCTTTCAGACCAGAAAGAAACATCAATCGATTTACATGCTGGTTTAAGTTTGTCGACGAGTGCACGAAGAGATTTTGACACTTTTCGGAGGAGCAGTCTGAAAACTGATTGTTATGTCTGCAATTCATATTGTCCTTACTGTTCTTTATAATCCAATTTTTCAATGATTGGTTCGACTACATCGACTGGCATATCAGATAATGATGGGGAACTGCAAATAATGCACATTATTTGATAAATTCATGAGTGTTATACCTACTTTTTTCTTGAATTGTCCGTAGTGACTGAAAGTTGATCCATGGCTTGAGACAAGTCGTTGTCAGGTTGTTCCATTGGTTTTCCAAGATCGCCAGTTGAAGTATCCAACATTTTTGCTGAAAATCTGTCTTTGTATGCTAGATAGGCTATCAAGAAAATATAAATCAAAGCGTTCGAAAACGTCAGGAAAAATTAAGAAAAATATAAATCATTTGTAAGATAACAGAATTCATTCAACACAACAAAAAAAGGAATAAAAAAGTTTAAATCATAACAAAATTATCGATAAATCTCTTGTTTCTTTTTCTCGATTCTGAATGCATGAGAACACGTTGCCTTTTTGATCTCAAGATAATAACTCGAATCGGGAATGGAGTGATGGAAAACCTCTTCTTTGGTATTGCTAGAAACCGGTGTTCCCAGCAACTCGTAAACTGAATCGAATGAGTCCATGACGTACATAGAGCAGTGCTCGAAGTTATCCAGTTTGGAGAAATACTGCAAATTTTAATATAATCCTCATTGCTTTCTGTTTTAATAATTAGCTACATCTATGATACGAATGAACTTCTCTTCGTCAAGATGAGGTTCGCCAATGTTGAATCGTTTGAAGTGTGTTGCATATTCCATTGGAAATCTATCAAATGGGTTCCACAATTCTAGCTCTTCCGCCTGCTTCCATTGTTCGAGAAGTGCTACTTGGTCCATTCCAATTGAATCATTTCTCCAATCAACTTCTTCACGATCGAAACCGAGCGAGATTTCTTCCAACACTCCTGGCTTCAAGTATGGTAGAACTGAGAGAAGGTTGGAAGGACTTAACACAAGAAGATCTACTTTTTTGACAGACAACTGATGATTCAGAGATTCCAACACACGATGAATTTCGTTATAGGATTCCATAAAACCCTCCTTCTCAAAAACGCATACAGAAGTGGTAAACTTTTTCAATTGAAGCTTTGGATTCTTGAGAGTAGAAGCCAAATCATCGAATGCAGCTTTCTTAAACTTGTCTCTTTTGACTATAATTTCAATTCCAAAATCATTTTTGCCTTCATAATCATATATGTGCTTTGTATACATCACTTGTTGACCATTGAAACAGATATCGATGGCCTCCGGCCCGCAATAAATTTTAATCGATTTGCACGCGGGTTTCTTATTGTCAACGAGTGCACAAAGGGATTTGGACACTTTACGGAGCCTCAGTCTGAAAATTGTTAAGTTTATGCCGAGAAGATAAACTTTATAAGCTTACTGATGCCTGTAATCCAGTTTCTCAATGATCGGTACAATGACGTCGACTGGCATATCGGACAAGGATGGGGAACTGAAAAATATCGATTTTTGAATAAATTATTCAGTGTTATGCTTACCTTTTATTAGAATTGTCTGAAGTCACTGTAAGTTGTCCCATGACTTTGAATAGATCATCGGGGAGCTGTTCCATTGGTTTCCCAGGATCGCCAGTTGAAGTATCCGACATCTCGGCTGAAAATCTGATTCAACCGGAAGAGATGAAAAATATTGAGAAAAATATATATCAAAGCGTTGAAAACACCAGGGAAACTTCCGAAATAAATCAGGTTAAAATAACAACAGAGTTCATTCAAAACAACAGAACAAAAAGAAATGAAAAGGAAAAACAAGAGAAAAAGTGATTGAAAACTGGTCGAGCTTTTGTAATTTTTTTGATTCGAATACGACGAGAAAAGCAGAAAAAATCGGCAGAAATTAATTCAACACCGCAAAGTTAACGATTACCGTCTCGCTTCTTTTTTGCAATATGCAATTGAATACAACCAAAATCAAATGACTTTTTAATTTCGAAAAAAAAATCCGAATCGGGAATGGGGTGATGAAAAATCTCTTCTGTTGTATTGCTGGAGACCGGTGCTCCAAGCCACTCGTAGACGGATCTAGGGAATGAGGAGAATGGTGTATTGTAAGACAGAGTACAGCGTTCGAAGTTATCCACTTTGGAGAGAAACTGAAAACTGAATATTGTTATAACAGCTGACTTCAGAAACTTAGTTACATTTCTGATACGAGTGATCTTGTCGGCATCAAAATAGAATTCGACGATAATGAATCGTTTGAAATGTGTAGCATATTCCATTGGAAATTTATCGAAAGAATAATGCAATTCCAACTCTTCCGCTTGCTTCCATTGTTCGAGAAGTGCGACTTGATCCATTCCGGTTAAATCGATACCCAAATCATGTTTGTTATGTGAAAAATACAGATCGAGCGAGATTCGCTTCAATACACCTGGCTGTAAGCATGGCAAAATTGAGAGAAGACGTGAAAGAGTTGACAATTTGAACACGGCCCGTTTGACAGACACTTGATGATTCAATGATTTCAAAATGCACTGAAGTTGATCGTAGTATCTCTCAAGGTCTAGTCTCTCCTTATAACCGTTACAGAAGTAAACGCTGAGTTCTTCCAATTGCAATTTGGGGTTTTTGAGAGTAGAGGCCAAATCATCCAATGCAGCTTCCTCAAAATCGCCTCTAATGACGTGAATTTTAGTGGGATTGTAATTACCCAGTACATCGAGTTCATCAGTATACACCACATAGTAATCATCGAAACGAATGATAGATTCAAGCCAATAGCAATGAACCTTAATCTTTTTACACGCCGGTTTCTGTTTGTCCATGAGTGTACGAAGAGATTTTGACACTTTCCGGAGCTTCAGTCTGAAATCCACCAATTTACACGTGTAATATTAGACATGCTTACTGTTCTTTATACTTGGACCTCTCAATGATCAAACTAACGACGTCGATTGGCATATCAGACAACGATGGGGAACTAGAAATAATTGATATTGTGTATAAGTTCATCAGTGGTATACTTACCTTTTTCTTGAATTGTCTGTAGTCACAGAAAGTTGTCCCATGACTTTTGACAGATCATGCTCAGGTTGCTCCATTGACTTATCATCATCGCTACTCGAAATATCCGACATTTTTTTTCTGAAAATCTGATTCGAATACTAAATGGTTAATAAGAAAATATTCAATGCGTGAGAAACGCCAAGAAACTGGTTCGGCAATTGAAATAACAAGAACATTATTCATTCAACATAACAAAGTCGAAAAACAACGGGAATAATGTGAAGTAACAACAGGGGAAAAACAACAAGTAAAGAAAAAACAATGAAATTCAGGGTGATCGTATCGAAAACATCAACAGAATTATCCAACAAAACAAAATTATCAATGAGTCTCTCGCTTCTTTTTCTCAATTTCAAGTTTAGAGGATCTCGTTTCCCTTTTGATCTCAAGATAATAATCTGAATCGGGGATGGGAAGATGGAAAACCTCTTCCGTTGTATTTATGAAGACCGGTGCTCCCAGAAACTGGTAAACTAAACGAGGATTGAAGATGAGTTCGCCGATAACGAGACTACACTGTTCGAAGTTATCCAGTTTGGAGAGACACTGAAATTTCAATATAATTTTCGCTGCTTATTTCAGAAACTTAGTTACATCTATGATGCGAGCGAACTCGATGATGAAGCATTCGGTAATTTGAAATCGATTGAATTGAAGTGCATACTTCATCGGGAACCAACCAAAACAATCCCACAATTCTAGTTCTTCCGTTTGTTTCCATTGTTCGAGACGTGCGACTTCATCCATTCCAGTCGAATCAATACCGAAGCCAACTACGTTTTCTTCACGTTTGAGAGTTATTTTCTTCAATACACCTGGCTGTAAGCATGGTAGAATTGAAAGAAGACATGAAGGAGTTGACACTTCGAACTCGGCACATCTGACGGACAATTGATGATTCAAAGGTTTCAAGATGCACTGAAGGCGGTTGTAGTATGCCTCCATGTCTTTTTTATTAGAATTTCTGAAGCGGACACTAAATCCTTCTAATTGCATTTTTGGATTTTTGAGAGTGGAAGCCAAATCATTGAATGCAATTTGCTTGAAATCGTTTCTTCTGATGAAAATGTCAGGGAAATCTTCTTCATAATCGATTTCATCATCGTCAATGTAAGTTGTATATTTCACGAACTGGGAATCAATTTTCATACTGACCCACTTCTTGGAGCAAACAACTTTAATCGATTTACACGCCGGTTTCTGTTTGTCGACGATCGTACGCAAGGATTTGCACACTTTACGGAGCCTCAGTCTGAAATAACTTCGATTCAGGCTTTCAGAACGATTTCGAATTGACTCACTGTTGTCTGTAATCCAATTTCTCAATGATTGGTCCCATAACATCGTCTGGCATATCGGACAAGGTTGGGGAACTGCAAATAATACGTTTGGTGTGAAAAGTTCATCAGTGTTATCCTTACGTTTTATCAGAATTAACTGTAGTCACTGAAAGCTGTTCCATGACTTTGGATAGATCATCGCTCGGTTGTTTCATTGGTTTCCTACTATCACTGCTCGAAACATCCGACATTTTTGCTTTTTTTTGCTGAAAATATAGATAAACTAATAAATTTTTAAAAATACAGCCGAAAATATTCGAAGCGTTTGCAACGCTCTGTAACAAAAATTAACAATTGAAAGAGAAACAACAACAAGATTCATTCATGAATTGAAGATCGTAAATAAAATTTACAGATGAATGACAACAAAATTAATGATTTTCTGGCTTATTTTTAACAACTTTAAGCTCCAATTCTACGATAGGCTCAGTAAACTCAAGATAAAAATGCGAATTGGGAATGGGGTGATGGTAAATCTTTTCCGTTGTGCTGCTTGAGACCGGTGAACCAAGCTGTCGGAAAGTTGAATCACGGCCGAGGGTGTCGGAGGAAAAACGCAGAATGCACTGGTCGAGGTTATCCAGTTTGGAGAGAAACTGAAACATGATTTATTGATTATTTTATTTTTGAAACACAATTACATTTTTGATACGGATAAACTTGTCGGGCTCAATTTCCCATTCAAAAATGCGGAAACGTTTGAAATGTGTTGCATATTCCATTGGAAACATATCAAAACATTTCCACAGTTTTAGCTCTTTTGCTTGTTTCCATTGTTCGAGAAGTGCAACTTTATCCATTCCGGTTGAATCAACTCTCGTATTATCATTTTTTCCAACATTACGCCGAAGCGAGATGCTTTCCAGAAATCCTGGTTTGAAGCGTAGTAGAATTGATTGAAGATACGAAAGACTTGAAAAGTCAAGTTCCACTTTTTTAGCGGATATTTGATGATTCAAAGACTCTAATACGTTTCGAATCGCGTTGTTATTGTTTCTAATATCTCCCTTGCTCAAATCATCGCTGAAGCAAACGCTGAATTCGTCTAATTGCAATCTTGGATTTATTAGAGTCGAAGCCAAATCATTGAATGCAGCTGTCTTAAAATCGTCTCTTAGGACGATTATTCCATAATCCTTCGTGTCTTCATCATCATATAACTGTTTTGTATACATCACTTGGTGACCATTGAAACAGATATTGATGTTCTCCGCGAAGCAACCAATTTCAATCGATTTACACGCTGGTTTCTGTTTATCAACGAGTTCGCGTAAAGATTTAGACACTTTACGAAGCTGCAGTCTGAAATTTCTCAGTTTAGGTTCAGAGGGTTAATATTTCAGACTTACTGTCGCTTGTAACCCGATCTTTCAATGATCAATCCAACGACGTCAACTGGCATGTCGGACAGACTTTTTGGTGGAGTCGAACTGCAAATAATCAATATTATACAAGTTTATATCTTTTTTAATCTGTACGTTTCATCAGAATCGCCTGTAGTTACTGAAGGATTTCCCTTGGGTTGTTCCATTGGTTTATTAGCGTCGTCGATCGAAGCTTCCGACATTTTGGCGTGGGGAGTCTGAAACTACTTCAGTGAATTGCAAAGTTATCGAAAAAAAAATGAAGAAAACTTTTCAATAAAAAAATTCGGTGCGCCTTTAAGGTAAGACAGGTCAATTTGCCACAGAAAAGGTTTTTATAAAAAACGATGGTCGAAAATTCGAAAATTGATCGGGCTTTTTTGGCTTAAAATTTCATTAGAAATTTTGGTTTATAGACAACTGTAGACTTGTAGTAACCTGCACATCAAATTTTGCTTTCCTACAATACACAGATAAAAGTTTGATGTGCAGGTTACAAGTTGAAACATTGCTCAGAACAGAATTTACGACAGAAAGAACGAATTTAACATTGAAAACTCTCGGAAAAAATATTTGTAACGTTTGAAACGCTAGGTCACAAAAACCAACAATTAGAAGAGAAACAACAACAACATTTATTCATAACTTGAAGTTTGTGAATAAAATTAACAGATGAATGACAACAAAAAATTATCAATGACGCTCTCTCTTCTTCCTTGTAATTTCAAAGTCAAAAAAACCTTTTTCCATTTTAAATTCGAGGTAGTAATCCGAATCGGGAATGGAGTGATGGAAAACTTCCTCCGTTGTATTGCTTGAGACCGGCGCTCCCAGCATCTGGTAAACTAAATCAGGCTCGTCGGCTGATACCCAGCAAGACAGAATACACAGTTCAAAGTTATCCAGTTTGGAGAGAAACTGAAAATTCAATATTATTTTGATTGCTTTATTTTCAAACTCAATTACATTATTGAAACGAATGAACTTGTCGCTATCAAACACATCTTCAATGTGGAATCGTTTGAAATGTGTTGCATGTTTTATTGGAAATCTAGCGAAACAATTCTCCAATCCTAGTTCTTCCGCTTGCTTCCACTGATCGAGACGTGCAACTTGATTCATTTTAGTTGAATCAATTCTCCAGTTAATGTCTCTTGTTTCTTCAGGAAACCCAATTGAAATGTTCTCCAGAAATCCCGGTTTCAAAAATGGTAGAATTGAGAGAAGGTTGGAAAGACTTAACCAAGGATGGGCGGCTGTTGAAGCAACTGATGTTTTAAAAAATAATCCAAAAAAAAAAGACAACGTTTAAACGTGAGAGATGCAGATTTAAAAATTTAAAGGCCAGCGGCGGTCTCGCCACGAAATTGTTTTTCAACCTGCGTCTCTCACGTTTCGCGTGTTGAAGTGCGCGTAATAATTTTCCGATTTTAAAATTTCTTCGGATGCCCCGCCCACTTTTTTGAAGGAATCTTCACCTCGGCAAATCCTTGGACTTAACAAGTAAAGTTCCAGTTTCTTGACGAACAATTGATGATTCAAAGGTTCCAAAGCGTACTGAAGACTGTTGTAGTATCTACTAATGTCTTCCTCATCACAACCGTCAAAGAGAACGCTGAATTCGTCTAATTTCAGTCTTGGATTTTTGAGAGTGGAAGCCAAATCGTCGGATACAGCTTCCTTGTAATCGTCTCTTACGATTCGAATTTCATTGGATGCATGGCCGTGCTTGAAATTTGCATAGATCACCGAGTGATCACCGAATCTGATCATGACGTTTTCATCATAAAAATTAACTCTAATCGATTTACACGCTGGCTCCAGTTTGTCAACGAGTGAACGAAGCGATTTTGACACTTTTCGAAGCTTCAGTCTGAAATAGGTCGTTCTGGGCCTAATATGCTATGGTGTGGCTTACTGATGCTTATAATCCAATTTCTCAACGATCAATGAAACGACATCAGCTGGCATATCGGACAATGATTTTGAAGGTGTGAAACTGGAAACAAATTTTTTGGAGTGTTTTTTGGAGATTCATCAATTATATGCTTACGATTTATGAAAACTGTGTGTAAATGCTGAAAGATACTCGATAGCTTTGAATAGCAAGCTTCCAATGAAGATAAAAATGGCTTCTAATAGACGCCACGGTTCCATTGGTTTCTTAACAACGCCACCCGGATCTTTCGACATTTTATCTGAAAACCTGGTTAAACTGTTAGGAATGAAATTAATACGTAGCAAAAATATCAGAAACGTTTACAACGCTAGGTAACCAAAACCAACAATTGGAAGAGAAACAACAAGAATAATCATTCATGACTTAAAGATCTAAAAATAAATCAACAAATGAATGGCAACAAAATTAATTACTCTCTCGCTTCTTTTTCTCAATTTTGACTTGATAACCATTCATTGGTTTCGTAAACTCAAGAAAACAATCCGAATCGGGAATGGAATGACGGAAAATCTCTTCCGTTGCATTGCTTGAGACCGGTGCTCCCAGCACCTGGGAAACTAAATGAGGCTTGAAGACAAACTGGAAGCAAGATAGAGTACACTGTTCGAGGTTGTCCAGTTTGGAGAGGTACTGAAAAATCAATATGTTTTTTGTTGCTTATTCTAGAAACTTATTTACATTTCTAACACGAGCAATCTTGTTTGCGTCGATGCAACGTTCGGCAATTTGGAGTCTTTTGAAATGTGTTGCATACTTTATCGGAAGTCGATCGAAAGAAGCCCAAAATGCCAGAGATTCAGCTTTTTTCCATTGTTCGAGACGTCCCAGTTGAGCCATTTCAGTTGAATCAATTCTCCAATCAACGTCTGTTTCTTCTAGATCATTCAGACTCAACGCGATTCGTTCCAATTCACCTGGCTGTAGGCATGGCAGAATCGAGAGAAGACATAAAGGACTTGACACGCGGAAATGGGCTTTTCTCACAAACAATTGACGATTCGAAGGATCCAATGCGTGTTGAAGGTTTTTGTAGTATCTCTCAATGAATTTCTTATCAAAAACACTGAAGTCAACGATGAATACTTCTAATTTTAGTCTTGGATTTTTGAGAGTAGAAATTAAATCATCGAATGCGATTCGCTCGAAATCATTTCTTCCGACCATAGTGACATTGTAATCGTCATCGTCAACGTAAGTTTCATACTTCACAGTGTGATTATCAAATTTAATAATGACGCTTCTACCCCGCCAATCAACTTCAATCCTTTTACACGCTGGTTTCTGTTTATCGACGAGTGCGCGTAGGGATTTGGACACTTTACGGAGAATCAGTCTGAAAATTGTTAAGTTTATGCCAAGAAAATAAACTTTTTGAGCTTACTGATGCCTGTAATCCAGTTTCTCAATGATCGGTCCAACTACGTCGACTGGCATATCGGACAAGGATGGGGAACTAAAAATTATCGACTTTTGACTAAGTTAATCAGTCAAGGATGTGCCGCTGTGTGAAGCAAGCGAAGCTAGAAAAAATAATTTCAAAAAAGACAGCGTGAAAACGTGAGAGACGCAGATTTAAAAATTCAAAGGCGCGCGGCAGGTCTCGCCGCGAAAACCTGCGTCGTCTTGTTTTTCATGTTAAATCGCGCGTTTGAACTTCTGAAATTTTGTTTTCCTCGGAGGCTCCGCCTCTTTTTTTGAAGCTGGCTTCAGCCAGACCCATCCTTGTAATTAGTGTTACCCTTACGTTTTATTAGAACTGTCTGTAGTCACTGTAAGTTGTCCCATGGCTTTTGACAGTTTCTTAACATCGCTGCTCAAAATGTCCGACATTTTTTTTCTGAAAATTTAGTTTGAATGCTAAATGGCTATTAAGAAAATATTCAATGCGTGAGGAACGCCAAGAAACTAGTTCAACAAAAAATAACAAGAACATTATTCATTCAACACAACGATGTCAAAGAAAAACAACGGGAATAATGTGAAGAAACAACAGGAGGAAAAACAACAAGTAAAGAAAAAAATAATAAAATTCAGGATGATCGTATCGAAAACAACAACTGTCGTGGCCCCAGCTCCGCTGGGATCCACGACCTTTCTTAGTATTGTCGTATCTCCTCACTCTTCACTAATATTTCTCTAAGTTTATCTTTCCGTAGCCTTTCCCCACCCAAATGTTCTTCTTCCCTTTAGCTAAATTATTGTATTACTTTCAGGCTACGTTTACTCCATTGTTAGGTCACAATCCCTATCATTTCCCCTCCAAATAATTCCCCTATCATTTGTCGCCTAGGCCTGCCTTTGTAAAAGTCAAGTGCAAACTCGCTCCATCGGACCGGCGTCACTCACTGCCGCCGCCGCCAATGTCGCTCATCTGCAACCGTCTGCGCCTCCCTCACTCTCCCGACGCGCTCGCCCTCAGCCAACAACCTCAGTCGTCACCTATAGGGCCACAGCGAACAGCCGTCTTATCGCTGGCTCTCAGGTTGGTGCCTCAATCCGTCACAACAACGTCGAGGCTGTCGCCTTCAAGGATAACTTCAACCTAACCGCCACAGTCTGCTTTAGACACCGGTTAGCGACGTCGACAAGCCGCAGAGGAGAGGAAAGCGACCCAAAGGATTCTGTCACCCCTTCAATCAACATCCGCCGTCACCGCCGTCCACTTCTATGGAGTCTTCAGCACGTGATTGGCACGAAGGCTTGGCTTTTCCCTTGGCCCTTTTCCCCACCTTCACCACCATTGTTGTCTAACAATCTAATAAACAAAACACCTGAACCACCACCGCACTTCATTCACAACAAGATCATTTCCCGGGAATATTACATCTAATGCCTTGACGACACGTTAGCTTGTCCACTGGGCTTATAGGCAAAATAGCGTCAGGACAACAACAGAATTGATTCAACACAACGAAGCAAACGATTATCCTCACGCTTCTTTTTCACAATTTCGACATGACAACCTCTCGTGGGCTTAGTAAACTCGAGATAATAATCCGAATCGGGAATATGGTGATGGAAAATTGTTTCCGTTGTTTTGCTAGAAACTGGTGCTCCTAGCACTTCGTGAAATACATCAAAGTTGGAGTAAAATCTGAGCGAATACAAAGTGCACTGTTCCAAGTTTTGAAGTTTGGAGAGGTACTGAAATCACAAAATGATTCTTATTGCTTATTTCAGGAATTTACTTACGTCTCTGATACGAATGAGCGTGTCGATTTCGATTTCCTCTTCATCAATGTAGAATCGTTTGAAATGTGTTGCAAATTCCATTGGGAACCTATCGAAACAATTCTCCAGGCTCTAGTACTTCCGCTTGCTTCCATTGTTCGAGGAGTGCAACTTGATCCATTCCGGTTAAATTCGATTTTCCAGTTAATCTTCTTCTCCTGTGAAATCACAAAACGAAAATGAGATGTTCTCCAGATATCCCGGTTTCAAGTATGGTAGAATGGAGAGAAGGTTCGAAGGATATAACACGTTAAGTCGCACTTTTTTGATCGACAATCGATGCTTTAAAGGTTTCAAGATGCACTGAATGTTGTTGTAGCATGTCATAATGTCTTCCTCATCACAAAGACCGAAGCCAACGCAGAAATAGTCCCATTTTAGCCTTGGATTCTTGAGAGTGGAAGTCAAACCATCGAATGCAACTTTCTTGAAATCGTCTCTTACGACGATCATATCAAAATCATCATAACGCAACATGGCATCATAGTCAGCGGAACTTGTATAAGCTACAGAGACTTCATTCATTTTCATATTGATCCCTTTCTTTAAGCAATTAACTAAAATCGATTTCCACGCTGGTTTCTGACTGTCGACGACATCAACTGGCAGATAGGAGAAACTTTTCGGTGGTGTCGAACTGAAAACAGGTATTTTTTGGAGAAATCCATCAATGCAATGCTTACGATTTATGAGAAATGTGTGTAAATGCTGAAAGATACTCGATAGCTTTGAATAGCAAGCTTCCAATGAAGATGAAAATGGCTTCTAATAGACTAGACGGTTCCATTGGTTTCTTAAAACCGCTACCCGGGTCTTCCGACATTTTGCCTGAAAACCTGGTTAAACTGTTAGAAACAAGAAGAATACGTATTCAAAAATATTGGAAGCGTTTGAAACGCTATCAAAAACAAGCAATTGGTAGAGAAACAACAACAATATTTATTCATAACTTGAAGTTTGTGAATAAAATTAACAGATGAATGACAACGAAATTAATTACTCTCTCGCTTCTTTTTCACAATTTCGACATCACAACCTCTCATGGGCTTAATGCACTCAAGATAATAATCCGAATCGGTGATGAGATGATGGAAAATTTCTTCCGTTGCATTGCTTGAGACCGGTTCCCCCAGCACCTGATGAACTAAACCAGGGACATAGAGGAATTCGAAGCAAGACATAGTACAGTGTTCGAAGTTATCCAGTTTGGAGAGAAACTGAAAACTCAACATGATTATCATCGTTCATTTTAGGAGCATACTTACATCACTGATACGAGTGAACTTGTTTCTGTCCATGCGATGTTCGCAAAATTTGAAGCGTTTGAAATGTCTCGCGTATTCCATTGGGAAACGATCGAAAGAATCCAAAAATTCTAAAGTTTCAGCTTGCTTCCATTGTTCGAGACTTGCAATTTCATCCATTCCGGTTGGATCAGTTCTCCAATCAACTTCTTTATGATCGAAATTGAGTGTGATTTTTTCCAACACTCCCGGTTTCATGTATGGCAGAATCGAAAGCAGCCAGGAAGGATTTAGCACGTGGATTTTGATTTCTTTGACGGATACTTCATTTTTCAAAGATTTCCAAACGTTTCGCATACTGGTGTTGTATTCCTCCTTATCATTCGCTTCATGAGCGCTATAAACAACGCTGAATTCTTTTAATTGCAATCTTGGATTCTTGAGAGTAGAGGCCAAATTAGCGAATGCAATTTTCTTGAAATCATCATCTTCCTCTTTTTCTTCTTCTTCATATTCATCTTCATATACATCTTCATGTTCATCTTCATATTCTTCTTCTTCAACAACTTCTTCATAATCTTCTTCCACTTCTCCAACGTCTTCATAATCATCTTCATATTCATCAGCTTCTTCATAAACATCATCCTCGTATCCATAATCATCATCATCGTACTCATTGTATACGTTATATATATACTTCACAGTATGATGATCGAAATTAATACTGACCCAAAAATCGCTGCAATCAACTACAATCTTCTTGCACGCTGGAATCTGTCTGTCGACGAGTGCACATAGAGATTTAGACACTTTACGGAGCTTCAGTCTGAAATTGCTCAGTTTAGGTTGTGAAGGTTAATACTTCAGACTTACTGTCGCTTGTAATCCGATCTTTCAATGATCAATCCAACGACGTCAACTGGCATGTCGGAGAGATTTTTTGGTGGCGTCGAACTGCAAATAATCAATATTTTACAGGCTTATATATTTTTCATTCGTACGTTTCATCATAATCGTCTGTAGTTACTGAAAGATTTCCTTTGGGTTGTTCCATCGGTTTATTAGCATTGTCGCTCGAAGCTTCCGACATTTAGGCACGGGAAGTCTGAAACTATTTCAGTTAATTGCAATGTCTAAGTATTTTCATTCCCAATAATTTATTTTTTATCAGAACAAAATGAAGAAAACCGTTCGAAAAAAAAGGTGCGCCTTTAAGGTAAGACCGTTCAAATTGCCACAAAAAAGGTATTTATAAAAAAAATTGATGAAAATTCGAAAATTGATTGGGCTTTTTTGGCTTAAAATTACATTAGAAATTTCGGTTTATAGATTTTGCTTTCCTACAATACACAGATAAAAGTTTGATGTGCAGGTTACAAGTTGAAACATTGCTCAGAACAGAATCTACGACAGAAAGGACGAATTTAACGTCGAAAACTCTTTGGAAAATATTTGAAACGTTTTAAACGCTAGGTCACAAAAAACCAACAATTAGAAGAGAAACAACAAGAATATTTATTCATAACTTGAAGTTCGTGAATAAATTTAACAGATGAATGACAACAAAATTAATTTTTCTCTCGCTTCTTTTTCGCAATTTTAATATCATCAGTTCCCATAGTAATTTTAAGATAACAATCCGAATTGGGAATGAAATGATGGAAAATGTTTTCCGTTGTGCTGCTTGAGACCGGTGCTCCCAGCAACTCGTAAATTGAATC
>GL379832.1:491005-515380 GCA_000143925.2 Caenorhabditis brenneri | reverse complement strand
CGTTTAAAATGTGTGCAAATTCAATTGGAAATCTTTCGAAACAATTATCCAATTCCAGTTCTTCCGCTTGCTTCCATTGTTCGAGAAGTGCAACTTGATCCATTTCGGTTGAATCAATTCTCCGGCCA
Source organism: Caenorhabditis brenneri (assembly GCA_000143925.2). NCBI lineage: Eukaryota > Metazoa > Nematoda > Chromadorea > Rhabditida > Rhabditidae > Caenorhabditis > Caenorhabditis brenneri. The sequence goes on along the minus strand of GL379832.1, from coordinate 515,252 downwards.
ATTCTTCCTGTTCCACGATAAAACACAATTGATATGTTCTTCAGAAATCCAGGTTTCAAGTATGGTAGAATTGAGAGAAGATTCGAAGGATTTAACGCGTCAAGTTTGATTTTTTTGACGGACAATTGATGATTCAAAGGTTCCAAAGCGTACTGAAGGTTGTTGTAGTATTTCATAATCATTCTATTCAATCCTTCTTGATCTTCTTTACCATTTAAATAAAAGTCAACGCAAAAGTTGTCCAATTGTAATTTCGGATTTTTGAAAATGGAAGCCAAATCATCAAATGCAGCTTTCTTGAAATCGTCTCTAATGACGATAATATCACAAGAATTTTTATAACGCTTGAAGGCATTATAGTGTGTGGAACTTGTAAAAGCTACAGAGAGATGATTCATTTTAATTTCGATCCCTTCCTCTGAGCAATCAACTTTAATTGATTTCCACGCTGGTTTCAGATTGTCGACAAGTGCACGAAAAGATTTAGACACTTTACGGAGCTTCAGTCTGTAATATGTTTTTTAGACTTAGAAAATACTATGAAGAGGCTTACTGTTCTTTATAATCCAGTTTTCTCAACGATCAATGAAACGACATCAACTGGCATATCGGACAATGATTTTGGAGGCGTGGGACTGAAAAAAAATTTTTGTTTGGAGAAATTCATCAATGCACTGCTTACAATTTATAAAAACTGTGCGTAAACGTTGAAAGATACTTGATAGCTTTGAATAGCAAGCTTCCAATGAAGATTAAAATGACTTCTAATATACTAGACGGTTCCATTGGTTTCTTAACATTGCTACCCGGATCTTCCGACATTTTTCCTGAAAACCCTGTTAAACTGTTAAGATTGAAATTAATACGTAAACAAAAATATCCGAAACGTTAGAAAAACGCTAGGTAGCAGAAATGAAACATCGAATCAGAAACAGCAATACTCATTCATGACTTGACGATCGTAAATAAAATAAATAAATGACAACAAAATTATTCAATCTCCCGCTTCTTCTTTATAATTTCGACACGACAAGCTTTCTTGGGCTTAGTAAACTCGAAATAATAATCCGAACTGGTGATGGGATGATGGAAAACCTTTTCCGTTGCATTGCTTGAGACCGGTGCTCCCAGCAACTTGTAAACAGAATTAGGGCGGCGGTAGAAGTATCTATCGTAAGACAGAGTACATCGTTCGAAGTTATCCAGTTTGGAGAGAAACTGAAATTTTATTATGGCTCTTATTAATTTTTTTAGAATTTTAGTTACATCTTTGATACAAGCGAGCCGTTTGTCGTCGAATTTCGAAAGAATGCGGAATCGTTTGAAATTCGTTGCATATTCCAATGGAAATTCATCGAAACAATACTGCAATTCTAGTTCTTTCGCTTGTTTCCACTGTTTGAGAAGTACAACTTTATCCATTCCAGTTGAATCAATTCTCCAGTCAACTTTATTTGCACGCATCCCATATTCAAGGTAAAGTGATATATTTTCCAGATACCCTGGCTTCAGGCATGGTAGAATTGAAAGAAGATTCGAAGGATTTAACACGCCAAGTTTCACTTTTTTGACGGACAATTGATGATTGAAAGGCTCCAAAATGCATAGAAGGTTGTTGTAGTATGTCAGAATGTCTTCGTCATCACAAACACCGAAGTCAAAGCTAAATTTGTCCAATTGTAGTCTTGGATTCTTGAGGGTGTAAGTCAAATCATCGAATGCAATTTGCCTATAATCGTCTCTCATGATGACAATTTCATACAGATCATCATAACGGATGGAGGCATTACAGTCAACGTGACTTGTATAAGCTACAGAGACTTCATTCATTTTGATATCGACCCCTTCAATGGAGCAATTGACTTGAATGGATTTACACGCTGGTTTCAGTTTGTCGACGAATGAACGAAGAGATTTCGACACTTTTCGGAGGATCAATCTGAAATATGTTGTTTTAGACTTTGAAATACTATGAAGAGGCTTACTGTTCTTTATAATCCAAATTCTCAACGATCAATGAAACGACATCAACTGGCAGATCGGAGAAACTTTTCGGTGGTGTCGAACTGAAAAAAAAGAATTTTTTTTTAGAAGTTCATCAATGCAATGCTTACGATTCATGAAAACTGTGTGTAAATGTTGCAAGATACTCGATAGCTTTCAATAGCAAGCTTCCAATGAAGATGAAAATAGCTTCTAATAGACTAGACAGATCCATAGGTTTCTTAATATTGCTACCCGGATCTTCCGACATTTTTGCTGAGAACCTGGTTGAACTGTTAGAAATGAAACTAATACATAGCAAAAATATCGGAAACGTTCACAACGCTAGGTACCCGAAACCAACAATTGGAAGAGAAACAACAACAATATTTATTCATAACTTGAAGTTTGTGAATAAAATTGATGAATGACAACGAAATTAATTACTCTCTCGCATCTTTATCACAATTTCGACATGATAAGCTTTCTTGGGCTTAGTAAACTCGAAATAATCATCCGAACCGGTGATGGGATGATGGAAAACCTCTTCCGTTGCATTGCTTGAGACCGGTTCTCCCAAGAACTGGTAATGTGAATCAGGGTCGCAGAAATACACCGACCAAAACAAAGTACACTGCTCGAAGTTATCCAGTTTGGAGAGAAACTGAAAACTCAATATGATTATCATCGCTTATTTTGAAAACTTAGTTACATCTTCGATGCGAGCGATCTTGTCGGCATCAAAAGTGAATTCGACAATAATGAATCGTTTGAAATGCGCGGCATATCCTATCGGAAATGTATCAAAAGAATAATGCAATCCCAACTCTTCCGCCTGCTTCCATTGTTCAAGAAGTGCAACTTGATCCATTCCAGTTGGATCAATACGCAAAACAACGCCGATGTCTAAATTCAGATCGAGCGAGATTCGCTTCAATACACCTGGCTGTAGGCATGGTAGAATTGAAAGAAGCCGTGAAAGAGTTGGCAATTTGAATTCGGCCCGTCCGACAGACAATTGATGATTCAATGATTTCAAAATGCACTGAATTTTTTCGTAGTATCCCTCAAGGTCTCGACTCTCCTTATAACCATCAACGAAGTAAACGCTGAATTCTTCCAGTTTCAATTTGGGATTTTCGAGAGTAAATGCCAAATCATTCAATGCAGCTTTCTCAAAATCGTCTCTAACGACGTAAGCTGGGTCTTGATCAAGATCCTCGAGATATTCGTCAGTATACACCACAAAGTAATCATCAAAATGAATGGTGGATTCAAACAAATAGGCATGAAGCTTAATCGATTTAAATGCCGCTTTCTGTTCGACGAGTACGCGTAGAAGTTTGGACACCTTACGGGGTCCCAGTCTGAAAAAAACACTATGGTAAGCTCGGAAAATGGGCTCCGCGAAATTTCGAAACCGTTGAAAATTAGGTTTAAAATTTGAAAATTTTTTGACTCAATCGATTTTCTGAAAAATTAGAACAAAAAAATTTTGACCGAAAATATTTTTCGAAAAAAATATTTTTTCAAAAAAAGTTTGAAACTTTATTTTGTTCTGATTTTCCAGAAAATCGATTGAAATCGAGTCAAGGAATTTGAAAACTTCAAGCCCTATTTTCAACGGTTTCGAAATGTCGCGAAACCGAAAAATGACAGGGGTAGTCGTACTGTTGTCCGTTATCCAATTTCTCCGTGATCGGTCCAACGATGTCGACTGGCATACCAAGAAGAGTTCTCGTCGAAAAACTGCAAAAAAAGTAATGATGGTTTAATTATCAATCACCATTGTTACGTTTTATCAGAATTCACTGAAAGCTGTGCCATTGCTCCGGTCAGATCGTTGCTAGGCTTTTCCATTGGTTTCTTACCATCGCTGCTCGAAATTTCCGACATTTTTGCCGGAAAGTCTGAAAATCATTTCTTTTCGAGCAATTATAGATTTTTTAAAAGACAAAACGATGCGAGCTTTTTGAAAATATTACTTGAACGAAAAAAAGATACGAAAACGGTTCAATTTACTACAAAAAGGGCGAAAGTGCATGAAGAAAGAAGAGCTCAAAGTAAACTGTCGAGAAATTCAAATTATTGCTCATTTTTTATTTATTTTGCCTGCTCTCTCCTCACTTCCCACCCTCTCTCGCTTTAAAAACCTGCACATCAAACTTTCCATCCTTACAGTATCTATCTTAAAGTTTGATATGCAGGTTACAGTTGAAAGTATTGCTCATATCCGAAAAATATCCGAAACGTTAAAAAACGCAAGGCAAAAAAATGTCAACAATTCCAAGAAAAAGCACAGAATCATTCATGACTTGAAGATTGTAAGTAATATAAATAAATAAATGACAACATAATCAATGACTTTCTCGTTTCTTTTTCTCAATTTCAACATCTCCAGAATTCTTCGCCTTTTTGAACTCGAAGTAGTAATCCGAATTGGGAATTGGGTGGTGGAAAATCTCATCTGTTGTATTGCTGGTAACCGGTTCTCCCAGCAACTCGTAGATGAATCCAGGAGAGAAGTATGTATAGAAGGACAGAGTAAACTGTTCAAAGTTATCCAGTTTGGAGAGAAACTGAAAATACAATATGACTCTTATTGCCTATTTTCCAAAAAAAATAGTTACCTCTTTCATGCGAGCGAACTGTTCGCCGTCTGATCTCAAATGAATACGGAATCGTTTGAAGTGTGTTACATGTTTCATTGGGAATCCTTCAGAAAAATTATACAATTCCAATTCTCTCGCCTGCTTCCACTGATCGAGAAGTGCAACTTGATCCATTCCAATCGAACAAGTGCTCCAGTCAACTTTTTTCTCATCAACACGGAGAATGATTTTCTTCAAAAATCCTGGTTTGAAGTATGGTAAAACTGTAAGAAAGCTGGAAAGACTTGACAATGCAAAATCGATTGCTTTGACGCGAACTTGATGATTCAAGGATTCCAATACACATTCGATTATGTTATAGTTGTTATCACAGTCTTCAACGGGAAAACATAATTCTTCTAATTGTAGTTTTGGATTCTTGAGAGTAGATGCCAAATCATCGAATGCAAGCTTCTCATAATCGTCTCTTATGACATAGACACCGTCTTCTTCTTTTTCGCCTTCATACCACACGTTATCATACTCATCTATATCATGCGTGTAGAACACATCGTGTTTTTCAAAGAATATATTGACGCCGAAAGTCCAGCATTCAACTTGAATTCTTTTACAAGCGGGCAACTGTTTGTCGACGAGTGCTCTCAAAGATTTCGACACTTTTCGGAGGGCCAGTCTGAGAAAAGTTGTTTTAGAATAAGATAAAAACTAGAGAGAGGCTCACTGTTGTTTATACGTGGATCTCTCAATAATCAATCCAAGAACATTGCCTGGCATATCGGATAGCGATTTTGAAGGTGTCGAACTGCAAATATTATTTTTTTTTGCGAAAGTTCATCAGTTGTATGCTCAACTGATACTCAACTGCCAGGGAATTTACGGCTCCGCGATATTTCGAAACTGTGACATTTTGAAACTGTTGAAAATTAGGCTTGAAATTTCCAAATGTTTAGATTCGATTCTAATCGATTTTCTGGAAAACTAGAACAAAACAAAATTTCGCCGAAACATATTTTCGAAAAAAAAATTGTTCAATACAAAGTTAGAAATTTTATTTTGTTCTAATTTTCAAGAAAATCGAGTCAAAAAATTGAAAATTTGAAGCCTAATTTTCAATGATTTCGAAATGTCGCTGTACCGAATTCACTGCTTTTGTCTCAAGTGCTATTATGGCAATCTGTACAAAAGTCAGTCGTGGCCGGAGCTCCACCTCCGATATCACACCACAAAAACGGGGCTTAAGGCACAGCTAAAGCGAAAGCTACCGTAGTAATTAAATTTCTACCATGAGATTTTACTGAATAAAATATATCGAATTCATCGATTTTCACTGATTTCCATCTATTTTCAACGATTAGCTCCTTCTTTTCCTCAAAAGACCTGATACAAAGAGTGAGAATCGATAAATTTGATTTATTTTCCCTTAAAATCTTATGGTAGAAATTTATTTACTACGGTTGCACTAGTTTTAGCTGTGTCTTGTGCCCAATTTTTGTGGTGGGACGCGGCGTGGCCGAGTCGACTGATCTTAGGCCAGAACTGCCATCCATACAGATTGCCATAATATCTATTCATCTTTCATTTGTCATAAACTTACGTCTCATCAGAATCGACTGTAGTTACTGACAGCTGTCTGACTGCTTTGGAATCCCAAAGTTTGCATCGCTTCTTATTGGGCTTTATCTTCTTCTTTTCAATTGTGATAATAGAAGACCGCATGGAAACCGTGAACTCCAGATAGTCATTCGAATTGAAAATGCTCTGGCGATTAACATACTCAGTCTGCTCATTGCGAGCGCGAACTGAACCTCCTACACTGCGAGCGAGTTTGCGAGCATCGTCGCGCGAAAAGGAAACGTCAGTTTTGATAAGACAAAACTCGAAGTTGTCCAATTTGGAGAGATACTGGAAATTTCTAGTTTTTTTTTAATGCTTATCTGAACCGAAAACTAACATCTTCGATACGAAGCAAAAGATGAATATCAACTTCATCTTCATTGAAAACAAATCGTTTGAAATGTTTCGCATACTCCATTGGGAAACTATCGAATCCAACTTCCGACAATTCCAACTCCTTCGCTTGTTTCCACTGTTGAAGGGGAGAAATGTCTTCCTCCAAAGTATCCAGTGCTGTGCCATAATCATCCTCCTCTTCATGATTTCTATACCGAACGATAACCTTCTCAAGTACTCCTGGCTTCAAATACGGAAGAATCGAATACGTTTTCCCGGGACAATTGATATCCAAATTGTACTCTTTAACTGACACTAAATGGTCGATTGAGGAGAGCATATCACAGAATTTTTCGTATTGGATCCAAGCTTTACATTCACCATCTTCGTCATCTGAGAAATCCTCGAATTCTACCGATAAACTTTCCAATTGAAGCTTCGGATGTTTTAGAGTGAGAGCCAAATCATTGAATGCGATATCTTCATATTCCTCACTCCAAACTACTTCCTCAGACTCTTCTCCGTAATCCATTGCGATCTCATCACAGTCTGGTTCGGCGTAATATTTCGTTTCGTCATTGTAGTTACACTGAATAAAACCTGGATCGCTGGAAACTTGGAGACGCGTCAAGTTTGGTTTCTGCTCGTCGACAAGAGCACGCAGAGATTTTGAAACTTTACGGAGGATCAGTCTGGAAATGAAAAACTGAAGTTTGAGTTCAAACTTGCTCTATTGAACAGTTCTTGGCTGTTCACGTCCTGCCGTTAGCTACATCAGAAAGGGCGCCCTATTGGACAATTTTGCCTTTGCCTGAGTACTCAACGTTCGCGTGTTGGCGGTCGTTTGATATCTACGTGTAATCGACCGATAGGGCGCACTTTCTGATGTAGCTCACGGCAGACCGTGGGTGTTCTTCATTTATTGAAATTCGACCGTTCGATCGTGCAGTTTGATCGTTCTCAGAAAAACTTACTGTTCTATATAATCCGATCTCTCGATGATCAATCCGAGAACATTAGCTGGCATATCAGATAGCGATGGTTTCGAACTGAAAATTTCGTAGTTATTGGGTGGTCATCAGGTGCAAAAAATTTTCGAAAAAAAAAAATTTTTTTTTGGTCATTTTCCGAAAAATTTTTGGGGAAAAACCGAAAAAAAATTCGAAAAAAACGGTGTTTTAATTGTATTTCTTTATGTTTTTGCCGCTTATTTAAAATCAATTTTTCCTGAAAAAAAAACCAAAAGTTTCGAAAAAAAATTTGACAAATCCTGAAAAATCGTTTTTTTTTCGCTCTGTAAAATTCAAAAAAAAAATTGTCGGATTTTTTTCGGTTCGAAATTTTTTTCAATTTTTCCCAAAAAAATGTTTTGCCGAAAAATTTGTTCAGAAAAAAAAGCAAAAAATTTTACGGAAAATGATCAGAAAAAAAAAACTATTTTTTTCAAAAATTTTTTTCATTTTTTAAAAAATCTGAAAACGTGAAAATTCGAGTTTCCTACAGTAAAATTTTTCAACAGTATTATCCTTACGAGTTTTTAGAATTTTCTGCTGCAATCTCTTCCATGACTTGTGATATACTTTTCTTCTCAATTGAGACCACATTGCCATGAATGAAAAACATAAACTCCAAGATTTCATCCGTATTTGGGATACTGTAGTGACTGACATATTTAGTACGTTCATTGCCAGCAACTGGAACTCCAACTCGTTTCCAAATATAACGAAATTCGTCTTCATACAAGGGAATAAATGCTTGGATTACACAGTACTCGAAGTTGTCCATTGTTAGAAGAAACTGAAATTTCTAGTTTTTGAGCATAGCTGAATTATACATACTTGCGAAGGTTCGGCTCGGCTCGGAGGCCCGGATTCAAAAAAATTTTGCGCTTTTTCAAAAAATTCTGCAATTTTTCACTGAAGTTTCATCAAAATAGTGACAAACTATTATTTTTATGCTCGATATAACTCTGGAGCAAAAAATTTGGAAAAACTTTTTCAATTTTCAAAAAATCGCGGTAATTTTCCGGCCCGACCCATCACAAGTATGAAATTATATAACTAACATCTCTGTAACCATTTAATTTATCGATATCAAAGGCTCCTTCTTTGAATTTGAATACTTTGAAATGTTTTGCATACTCCATCGGAAACTTTCCATAACCGAAATCTAATAAAACCAGCTCTTCCGCTTTTTTCCATTGTTCCAGAAGTGAAACTTTTTTGAGCGTTTCCAGTGCGTTATCCTCACCACCCGAATCATCTCCTTGAGTTTTATAGCGAACTGTGATTTCCTCCAGAACTCCTGGCTTCAAATACGGGAGAATCGATCGATATTCGGAGGGACGAGCAATTTCGATATTGCAACTTTTTGCGGATAATTGGTGTTCAATAGAATCGAGAATTTCACGGAGTTTGTCGTACTGGCTCGCATTTTGATCATCAAAATGAACAGATAAAACTGTCAATTGAAGTTTTGGGTTTTTCAGCGAAAAGGCGATATCGTCGAATGCAATCTTCTCATAATCATCACTGACCATTGCTCGACACTTTACCCGGGATGAACAATTTTTAACACTGTTCTTATGTGGCGAATCGTAGTGAACGCAATCAAGATTGTATGCGCAAATGATGCTATCCGGGCTATAGTCAATTTGGACACCCACGAGAGTTGGCGGCCGTTTGTCGATGAAATCACGTAAAGATTTGCACACTTTTCGGAGGATCAGTCTGAAAAGATAAGAATAACAAGCCCGCTCTATTGAAAAATTGACGCGCAAGCTCCGTGACATTTCAAAACCAGATATCTCGAGACCGTTGGAAATTGGGCTTGAAATTTTCAAATTTTTCTACTCAATTCGAATCGATTTTCTAAAAAATTAGAAAAAAATAAATTTAGATTTTTTCGGAATTTTTTTTTGTTCAAAAAGAAATATTGAAATTTTATTTTGTTTCAAATTTCCAGAAAATCGATTAAAATCGAGTCAAAAAATTGAAAATTTCAAGCCTAATTTTCAGAGGTTGCGAAATGTCGCGGAGCCGCCGCTCAATTACAAAAAAAGAACTTACTCTGACTTGTAACTTTTTAATTTTTGAATGATCAATTCAAGAACATCAACTGGGATATTCGTGAGACTTTTTGGTGGTGTCGATCTGAAAATGCAGATATTGATGTATAAACATATGATTTTTATCGTTACATTTCATTAGAATCGCCTGTAATCAGTGAAAGTTGTCCCATGACTTCTGATGGATCATTGTTAGGCTGTTTTGTTAGTTTCTTAGCGCCGTCGCTCGAAGTATCCGACATTTCTGTCGAAAAACCTGAAAAACACGGTTCAATAACGGGGTTTTCAATCGAAAAATAGACGAATTAATGCGAAGAAAAAAAAAAATACAACAGCATGACGCCGGGTGTCAAGTTCCTACAGAAAAGGTTTTCTATCTTTTTTCAAATAAAAATGTTTTTTTTTTTCAATTTTTAATTTGAAGAAAAGCTTAAATTCCCAGAGATATTCAATTATTGCTCATTTATTTTTTTCTGTCCGCTCTCTCCTCATTTCCCACCCTCTCTCGCTTCCAAAAACATTGGAAACTGTAGGTCTGAAATAATCTGCACACATCAAACTTCCCATCTCTACCGCACCCTTCTTACAGTTTGATGTGCAGGTTACAGTAAAAAGTATTGCTCAGAATAAAAAAACCGCATGAAATAACGCAAAAAGTAATAACAGCAACAACAACTTTCATAACAAACAATGACAATAAATCAAACAAAAACAGGCCGAAAATGGGCAAAAACAGGGAAAAACCAGAAAAAAAAATGGAAGAAATTAAAAGGGAAACAGGCCAAAAACAGGGAGAAATTAATGGAACAGCAAGAAAGAACAGGCCGAAATCAAGGGAAAAACGGTAAAAAATCGGGAGAAAAGGGGCCAAAATTAGAGAAAAAACTGCCAAAAAACGGGCAAAAACAGACAAAAAAGCGACAAAATTCATTGAGAATCCTTAGACTTGTTGTTTGACGACATGAATCTCAAGTTCTCCGAAGCGAACTTCGAACGAGAACGGCGATTTTCGGTCCCAGTAGTGCATGCAATCCGGGCGGTCCGGAATAGCCGAAAAGCGCTGATTGAGATTCCTTCTGATCGACTCCAAGTTGAGTTTCTGGTCGGATTTTAGGATGAAGTGGTCGAGCGCCGCGAATTTCGGGAGATTCTGCAATGAAAAATTGAGGTTTATGGGTTTCGGGGACTACTTTCTGCCTAAATCGGGTTTCTAGGCCATTATTTGGATTTCTAGGCCATTAGTTGGGTTTATAGGCCATCATTTGAATTTCTAGGCCGTTATCTGGGTTTCTAGGCCATTATTTGGGTTTCTAGGCCATCATTTAGATTTCTAGGCCATTATTTGGGCTTTAGGCCATTAGTTTGATTTCTAGGTCACCATTTGAAGTTCTAGGCCACCATTTGAATTTCTAGGCCATTATTTGAAATTCTAGGCCATTATTTGAAATTCTAGGCCATCATTTGAAGTTCTAGGCCACCATTCAGAATTCTCGGCTATTATTTGAGTTTCTAGGACATTATTCGGATTTCTAGGCCATTAGTTGGGTTTCCAGGCCATCATTTGGATTTATAGGCCCTTTTTTGGATTTCTAGGCCGTTATTTGGGTTTCTAGGCCACAATTTTGTTTTGAAGTCCGTTATCTGGATTTCTGGACCACTATTTGGACAGCTAGGCCTGTCTATCCGTATCAACGCGTGTCCGGATGTCCCTGACTCTTAAACTTTTGTCTGTCTGTTTATCCGGATATCTTGATATCAAATTGCCTGTTTTCAGCTCTTTCCCGCCATTTTTATCATTAGAGCACACTTGCACTAACCCTGAAAACGTTCATGACGTCCTTGACACTCAAATACTCGAAATTGAGTGTGAAGCGTGGTGCCAACAAGAAGCTGCCCATCGGAAACTCCTCCATCTTCAGGTAGGTCACCACGGTCATCATCTCGACGTTTTGACATTGTGGGGTGGCGATCATCGCGTCGAATCGCTTCTTCATCTCCGCTCTCTCCAGTTTATCACCGTGATTTTCCATGTCCAAATGGATGGTTTTGAGGACACGCGGACGCATGCATCCGATGATTTCGAGCTCTTTGAGTGGGTTGTTCACGAGCACTTTAAGGCATTCCACGTGGATTGGCGATGGAATCGACTGAAAATCGAAGAGTTTTAGCGTGATAATTCGGGACAATTGGGGAAAAATTTATGAAAATTGGTTGAAATAGGGTTTTTTTTCAAACAGGGACGAGTTTTCTCCAAATTCGAATTTCTAGGCCCCGATTAAATTTCTAGGCCATCATTTGGAGTTGGATTTCTGGGTCACCATTTGGATTTCTAGGGCATTACTTGGGTTTCTAGACCATCATTTGGCTTGTTAGGTCATTATTTGGGTTTCTAGGCCACGATTTGAATTTCTAGGACATTATTTGAATTTCTAGGCCATTATTTGGACTTCGAGGCCATTAGTTGAGTTTCAGGCCTTTGGGTTGATTTTTAGGACATCAACTGGGTTGCTAGGCCACGACTCGGATTTCTAATCCATTAGTTTGATTTCTAGGCCACCGTTTGAATTTCTAGGTCACTATTCGAATTTCTAAGCCGCCACATTCCAAATTTTCCATTTTTCCGTACTTTCATCATCTCCACAAGACGTTCGGAATGCCAAAAGCAGCATCTCTCGATTTCGATCTCCTCCAACTCCAACTTCGGATTGCCCAACACGATTTTCAGATCCTGAGCGGCCAATTGATCATGCGTCGCATTCTTGATTTCGACACGTTCGTCGCCAATCTCGACGAAACAAATATCGATTTTATCGTAGAATTGACGCGGGCGGTTACTGTAGGCGGTCGCATTCTGATCGTAGCATACGGTGGTGGCCGACTCGTACATGCGAATGGTGACGAGTTTGAAGCCCGGCGAGAGACGGTCCGTGAATAAGCGCAGGTGTTTCGACACCTTTCGGATGATGAATCTGGAAGAATTTAGGAGTTTTTGGGCTATAAAATGGGTGGCTGGTGGCCTAGAAGCCCAAAACTAGTCCCCAGCGGTGATTGGCCTCGGTTTGCAGGCCACGGAGCCCAATAATCCTCTCGAAAAAATTTCATGAAATATTTAGGCTTCAGTTTGGGCTCAAAATTGACATTGGAGCGCACTTACCTATCCATCAAATCCAAATTTCCGATGATTTTCTCGAAAACGTTCATTGGCATGTCGGTGAGCGTGCGGGTTGACAATGCAACGCTGAAAATTCCAACTTTTCAATTTTCCCGCCATTTCCCAATTTACCCTCTCTCATAATTCAAATCCATCTGGCCAGTGGCGAATCGCTGAAACCAGAACTCAAATTCCGGATAATCCATTGTCTCCTCGCCCAAAACATCGCAAAAATGCTGAAACGCCTCGAAAATCGGCTTCCCCTCGGCGTATTCGAACAAAATGCACGTGCGCAACGATACCGGATTTTTTCGCAAAAAATCCGACATTTTTTGCGCGGGTAAGTCTGAAAAATGATTTTATTGCTTCTTTTTATTGATTTTTCACTAAAAAGTGCGAAAAACCGAGAAAAATAGAAGAAAATACGATAAAAAGCGAAGAAAATCAGCGGATATCCCAAAAAAAAATATTTTCGAATGACAGTTTGCTCGTGAAGTTCGGTACATTACGCAGGCACCACTCTGCGTACTCTTCGCCAGACTTCACGCGCAATTGCTAATAATTGTTTTTCAGTGCTTTTTTCCGGGTTTTTCGTGTCGGAAAGTGAATTTTGAAAGAAATTTGCATGGAAATCAATTAATGGGTAACAAAAATTGCAAGAAAATTCATTGAAAAGCTAGTTTCGACCCAGCAAAATGCTAATTAAAATAATGTCTACAGTAATCTTGTTTGCACTCGCGGCGGGACCCATCGGCATGCTGTCGTATTCTTTTCTTTTTTGCATTGATTCGTCGAATTTTCGTTTGCAAAACCCGCTATAAAAACGTTTTTTTCCGTATTTTCGAAGATTCTTGTGATGAAATTGGAAAAAAAATAGCTTCAAAAATTTTTTCAAAAGCATACTGTATTAAAGGCGCATTGTTTTTTGAACTAGTCTCGCCGCGGAGAAAAAATAAATTTTCTCCGCCGCGAATTTTCGTCTGTTTTTTTCTCGAAGGTTTTCCGTCACAAATGTGTAATAAATCCGAAAAAAACGTCATTTTTGTCGCATTTTTTTCTATTTTTCAATTTTTTTTCGAATTTTTTTTGTAAAAAATCTTGTGCTTCCGTTTTCCGGGGAAAAATTTTTTTCCGAACAGTTCTGTTTTCAGATAATTTGTCGGATATTTCGACCGGCGACACTAATAAACTAACGAAACAACCAAACAATCGGAAGCCATGGGACAGGTTTTAGTCACTTTAGTATTGGAATGTAATAAAATGTAAGGATAAAAGTGATGAATTCGACCAAAAATGCATTATTTATAGTCTGTATCCACCATTTCCCCTTTCTGATTTGCCCATAGAGGTCGTTGGATTGGTCATTGGACAAGCGGAGATCAGAGAACAGTGAGTCACTCATTTCAAATGCAAATTTTTTGAAGTACAATAGAGCGCCCTTTCTTCCACAATTTTTTCGACTATGGTTCGACGGCGGCCGAGAAAAATCGATGTTCCAAAATTTTATCGATTTTTTTTTTCGATTTTTTCGGTGTTTTTCGAACAAAAAATTCCGAAAAATATTTTTTTTTCGCACGATTTTTTCGAAAAAAAATTTTTTTCGATTAATTTTTCGGACGAATTTTTCCGAAAAAAAGCTTTTTCGAAAATTTTTCGGTGGTCATTTTTCGCACAACCCTGCTCGGAAACCCAAAATCTTCGTGATTGCAAGTCAAAAAAAAATTGTAGAAGAAAGTGCGCTCCATTGATAACCTGCATTTTCGGACTTAAAAATCGCGTTTTATTTCAGACTAATGTTCCGAAAAATCTCCAAAAAAGTACGCGAACTTGTCGACAAACAGAGACCAGCGTGCACACGCCTCTCAATCAAGTACGTTAATCCGGGTGGCGTCATCTGTGGATACGAAGATTATAAAGTTGCATATATTTCGCCGAGAGTGAGCATCGAGGAGTTCCAGGCCCAACACATCGATTGCCATCAGTTCATTCAGGCGGATAATTTTGATGGAGTAGCATTGAGAGATTTCCAATTTACACTGAAAAATCCGAGATTGCGATTGGAAAAATTGGAAGCTTCTGACCCACTTTTCAACCGTCACTTATTAATGGAGAACATACCTCATCCAGTTTTCGTCAGAGAACTCGATTTTGGAGCATTCAATCCTTCCTGTCTTCTCTTGATTCTCGCATTTTTGAGGCCACGTGTACTGGAAAAAATCACAATTCGTGAAAGCGACGGATATCAATGGAGGGAATATGAAATGCTCCATTTCGCCCGGCTCGAACAATGGACGCAAGCGGAAGAGTTGGAAATGTACTATTTGTTTGATAGATTTCCAATGGAACATGCAAGACATTTCAAACGATTCAAATTTCAAGAAGTGCTCATCGACGAAGACAAATTCACTCGTATCAAAGATGTAATTGATTTTCTAAAGAAAGCAACCAAAATAATAACAATCGACGCGCAATTTCGAAAATTCTCTGGTTTTCGGCCTGAAATACTTTTATGTAGGCTTTTTTGGGCTCAAAATCTCATTTTCGAGCTCAAAAAACCGATAAACGAGCAAGTGCGCTCCACAGAAATTTTGACGCGCAATTTCGAAAATTTAATTTTTTCTTTCTTTATTTTGGGATTTTCGAACTTGAAAATTGCTAAAAATCTATATTTGTGCTCAAAAAGGCATTAAAACACCCTTTTCAAGTTTGCGCGCCAATGTGTTCACTGAAGCGCACTTGCATCCTAACCAATTTTTCGAAGTGAAAACTCGTTTGAGAGTCTAAAATCGTTGATTTCAGTCGAAAAATGCCTATTTTCAATCAAAACTTTCAAATATGCGCGTCAAATACCCAAGATTCCAATAGGGCGCACTTTCTCCTAATCTAAAAAATTTTCAGTTTCTCTCCCGACTGAATTTCGAACAGTGCATTCTGTCTTACGATTTGATTCCTTTCAATCCCTCTCTGGGACGACTGGTCTCAAGCAATGAAACGGAAGACGTTTTCCGTCAACCCATTGGCCGTACGTTTTATGAATTCGAGTTTACTCGGCCAAAGGCAACTAATAATAGTTTTATTGTGAAAAAGAAGCGAAGGAATAATTAATAACGATCTTCAACTTTATTTTGATGTATTTTTGTATTTTTGTGCTATTTAGATAAATATTTTGTCACAGCTCTTCCGGCTTTTTTTTTTGAGTGTTTTTAACGCATTTATTACTTGTTTTTTTTTTTCTGAACCTCTCCAAATGCATACTGTATTAAAGGTGCATTGATTCATTTTGCCCTGGTCTCGCGGCGGAGAAAAAAACAATTTTTCGACATGAATTTTTCAAGAAAAATTCAACTTTTCCTGTTTTTTCGAAGATTTTTGTGATAAAAATTGAAGAAAAAACGATCAAAATAGCTTCAGAAATTTTTTCGAAGGCATACTGTATTAAAGGCGCATTGGCTCATTTTGCCCTGGTCTCGCCGCGGAGAAAAAATTTTTTCTCCGCCGCGAAACTTCGTTTGCTTTTTCTCGAAGGTTTTCCGTCACAAATTTGTAATAAATCCGAAAAAAAACGTCATTTCTGTCGCATTCTTTTCTATTTTTCAATTTTTTTTCGAATTTTTTTTGTAAAAAATCTTGTGTTTCCGTTTTCCGGGTTTTTTTTCCGAGCAGTTCTGTTTACAGAGAATTTGTCGGATATTTCGACCGGCGACACTAGTAAACTAACGAAACAACCAAACAATCGGAAGCCATGGGACTGATTTTAGCCACTTTAGCATTGACATGTAATGAAAGGTAAGGATAAAGGTGATGAATTCGACCAAAAATGTATTATTTATAGTCCGGAACCTCCGAACCCACCACTAGACCTTGCCGATTTGCTTGCCGATTTGCCCCTAGAAATTCTCGGAATGATCATTGAGAGATTGGATTTCAGAGAACAGTAGGTCGCTCATTTCAAATACAAATTTTTTGAAGTACAATGGAGCGCACTTTCTTCCACAATTTTGTTGACTAGCAATTTCAAAGATTTCGGGTCTCCGACCTCAAATTTTTCACTCTAGTTGGATTTTCAAGAAATTTAGAGCCTTATTTTGAAGTAACAAGGTTTTTTATACTGAAAATTCAAAATATAAGCTCGGAGACCCGAAATCTTCGTAATTGCGAGTAGAAAAAAAAATTGTGGAAGAAAGTGCGCTCCATTGATAACCTGCATTTTCGGACTCAAAAATCGCGTTTTATTCCAGACGAATCCTCCGAAAAACCGCAAAAAAAGCCAAATTACGCGAACTTGTCAGAAAACAGAGACCAGCGTGCACACGTCTCTCGATCAATTACCAACCGGATGGCATCATCTGTAAATATATCCATGGATACGATGAATATAGAGTTGCATTTTTTTCGCCGGGAATGGAAATCGAAGAGTTTCAGGCCCAAAACTTCCCTTCTCATGAATTCATTCAGGCGGATAACTATGAAGAAGTAGCATTGAGAGATGTCGGAGTTACACTGAATAATCCGAAATTGCGATTGGAAAAATTGGAAACTTCTCACACAGTTTTCAACCGTCACACATTAATGGAGCACATACATCATCCAGTTTTCGTCAGAGAAATCGATTTCAAAGCATTCAATCCTTCCTGTCTTCTCTTGATTCTCCCAGTTTTGAGGCCAGGTGTACTGAGAAAAATCACAATTCGTGGAGGCGACCGAATTCAACTAGGATGGGAGGAGGTGAAGATTCCTTCAAAAAAATGGGCGGAGCTTCTGAAGAAATTTCAAAAATTATTACGCGCGCTTTTGCACGCGAAACGTGAGAGACGCAGGTTGAAAAAAAACGAGAGACGCAGCAAGTAGGGAGACGCAGATTTTCGTGGCGACACTCGCCGTGCATGGGCTCGCGAAGTGTCCCCTTCGGAAAAAACTTGCTGAAATTTCAGCAAGTGCGCTCCGCCGTACATTTTTCCAAAATCTTTCGAAAAGTCATTTTTTGTGTTTTTCAAGTCGATTGTAGTGTAGAAATGCGAAAAGTGAGATAAAAATTCAAAATCGACTTGAAAGTTGGCAGGAAACCGAGCAAAACTCCCTAAAAAACAAAAAAACAAGTGAGAAGCCTCCGTAAATCGACAAGCCACGCCCTGTGGGCGGAGCTTTACTTTCGCGGGCGTTCGAAAAAATTCAATCGTAGGGGACACTTTCTGAACACGTGGCCGTGCGCCTTTAAATCTGCGTCTCTCACGTTTAATCGCTGGCTTAAAAATTTTTTTTTTTCAGAATCCGTTTTTTCAACAGCCGCCCCTTCAATGGAACGCAGAAGAAATGGGCCCAGTCGCACTTCTCGAACAATGGACGCAAGCGGAAGAATTGGAAATGCAGTATTTATTTGATATATTACCAATGCAACATGCAAGACATTTCAAACGACTCAAATTTGAAGATTTTTA
Organism: Caenorhabditis brenneri; assembly: GCA_000143925.2. NCBI lineage: Eukaryota > Metazoa > Nematoda > Chromadorea > Rhabditida > Rhabditidae > Caenorhabditis > Caenorhabditis brenneri. The sequence continues at coordinate 497,054 of GL379832.1, read as the reverse complement.
CATTAACCAAGACAAGTTTGATCGTATCAAAAATGTAATTGATTTTCTGAAATAAGACAAGAAAAATCATTTTGAATTTTCAGTATCTCTCCGAAATGGAAAATTTCGAACAGTGCATTATATCCTACGATTCTAATCTCCATCTGTTGCTGGGACGACCGGTCTCAAGAAATGAAACGGAAGACGTTTTCCATCAGGACATTCCCGGTTCGAATTTTTATTTCGAGTTTACTTGGCCTACGCATGGCCTTGCTGATGAATTTATTGTGGAAAAGAAGCGAAGGAATAATTAATAACGATCTTCAACTCTATTCTGAATTATTTTTGTATTTTTGTGCTATTTAGATAAATATTTTGTCACAGCTCTTCCGGCTTTTTTTAATGAGTGTTGTTGACGCATTTATTACTTAATTTCCACGTTTTATGCAAGTGCGCTCTATTTGAGAGTCTACGCGTCAATTGTTCAATGGAGCGCAGGGCTTTTTTAAGCCAAAAAGGCCCAGACAATTTTTGAATTTTCATCAATTTTTTCTTTGAAAAAAAAAGATGAAAAATCTTTTCAATGGCAATTTGAACCGTCTTACCTTAAAGGGCGCACGAAGTTTTTTTTTTGAAAAGTTATCTTCATTTTTTCTCGATAACTTTGCAATTAACTGAAGTAGTTTCAGATTTCCCGTGCCAAAATGTCGGAAGCTTCGAGCGACGACGCTAATAAACCAATGGAACAGCCAAAGGGAAATCTTCCAGTAACTACAGACGATTATGATGAAACGTACGGATTAAAAAAGATATGAACTTGTACAATATTTATTTATTGCAGTTCGACTCCACCAAAAAATCTCTCCGACATGCCAGTTGATGTCGTTGGATTGATCATTGAGAGATCGGATTACGAGCAACAGTAAGCGTATGACGTCCACTTTTTCGGCCTAAACTGAGAAATTTCAGACTGAAGCTCCGTAAAGTGTCCAAAACTCTACGTGCACTCGTCGACAAGCAGATTCCAGCGTGTAAAACGATTGTATTCGATTGCAAACGTGAAAGCACAATTGTTAAATTCGAGAATCACACTCTGATTTATGATAATCACGGGAACGAGTTGGGTGTTGAGAATGATGCTGAAACAGATGAAGAGGAAAACGATGATGAAGTAGAAGTAGAAGAAGACGGAGAAGAGGAAGCAATGGAAGAAAGTGATGATGATGATAAAGAAGAAACAGATGATGATACAATCAGAAGCATTAGTAAAGGTCTTAACGAAGCTGCATTCGATGATTTGGCATCTACTCTCAAAAATCCAAGACTACAATTAGAAGAATTATACATTGATGACGGAGTTTCCAAGAAGACGGATTCTGACAGGAACTGGAATCGAGTTCACTGCGCATTAAAATCATTAGATCATCAACTGTCCGTCAAAAGTTTCGGAATCAACGTATCATGCGGTTCCAGCATCGCTTCAATTCTAAGACACCTAAAACCAGGCGTTTTGAAAAGAATCTCACTCGGTTCTGATTGGATTGATGGTTCGAACGAAATGGATCAAGTCGCACGTCTCGAACAATGGAAACAAGCGGAGGAGTTGGAATTGCAATTTTTTAATAATAGATTCCCAATGAAATATGCAACACACTTCAAAAGATTCGTATTTGAAGAATTTTTCATTGACGAAGACAAGTTCATTCGTATCAGAGATGTAAGTAAATTTCCAAATATAGCAACGAAAATAATATTGAATTTTCAGTTTCTCTCCAAACTACAAAACTTCGAACACTGTATTCTGTCTTGCTGGGAATTCTCCGACAACCCTAATTCAGTTCACCGATTGCTGGGAGCGCCGGTCTCAAGCAATACAACGGAAGAGATTTTCCGTCATTCCATTCCCGATTCGGATGATTATTTCGAGTTTACTTGGTCAAAGGGAACTGATGATGTTGAAATTGAGAAAAAGAAGGGAGAAAGTCATTAATTTTGTTGTCATTTATTTATTTATATTGCTTACAATCCTCAAGTCATAAATGAAAAATGCGGTTTTTCTTTTCAATTGTTGGTTTTTTTTGTCTAGTGTTATTCAACGTTTCGGATATTTTTGGTCATGTGATTTTCTGGAATCTATAAGTTCTTTTTTTAGATTTCAGCAAAAATGTCGGATATTTCGAGCAGCGATGTTCAGAAACCAATGGAGCAATCGGAAAACGATCTATCGGAAGCCATCAGTCAGCTTTCAGTGTCTGCAGACAATTCTAATAAAACGTAAGAGCGATACTAATAAATTCATCAAATAAAATGTATCTTTTGCAGCTCCCCGTCCTTGTCCGATATGCCAATCGATGTTGTTGGACCAATTATTGATAAATTGAATTACAGGCAACAGTGAGTCAATTCGAAATCCTTCTCAAGAACTGAATTAGAGTTTTTTTCAGAATGAAGCTCCGTAAAGTGTCCACATCTCTTCGTGCACTTGTCGACAAGCAGAAACCAGCGTGTAAAAAGATCAGTATTTTTTGTTCATGGCACAGCGTCAATATTAAATTCGATGATTGCTTTGTAACTTATACAAGTGGAGACGGGTATGGAGAGGGTGTAAAAGTCATAGGAGACGATTACAAGACAGCAATTGTGAGAGACGACTATGAGAAGATTGCATTCGATGATTTGGCTTCAACTCTCAAGAATACAAAACTTCAATTAGAAAAGCTCGACATTTCTGTACACGTTTTTAAAAAGAAAGGTCTTGAGGAATACTATAACGAAATTCAAAGCGTTTTGGAATCATTGAATCATCAAGTGTCCGTCAAAAAAGTGAATCTCCAAGTGTTAAGCCCTTCCAACCTTCTGTCAATCCTACCATTCTTGAAACCAGGAGTGTTGGAAAACATCTGGCTCGATGTGTTAGGAAGTGAAAATGAAGATGATTGGAGTGGTGATTCAAGTGGAATGGATCAAGTTGCACGTCTCGTACAATGGAAACAAGCGGAAGAACTCGAATTGAACGATTGTTTTGATCTATTCCCAATGGAATCTGCGACACATTTTAAACGATTCCGCATTTCTGGGCACGACATCGAAACAGACAAGTTTATCCGCATCAGAGACGTGAGTGAATTTCTAAAATAAGCAACCAAGAATCATATTGTGATTTTAGTATATCTCTAAACTTCGAAACTTGGAACAGTTCATTTTGTCTTCTCGCGGATTTGACTTCTTCTTTGATCTTGACCAGGTGCTGGGAGAACCGGTCTCAAGCAATGAAACGGAAGAAGTTTTCCATTACTCCATTCCCGATTCGGATTGTTATCTTGAGTTTACTAAATCAACAGAAACTGATGATATTAAAATTGTGAAAAAGAAGCGAGAGAATATATAATTTCGTTGTCATTCAATTACTCGTTTATTTTGTTTACAATATTCAAGTCATGAATGAATGATTCTGTGGTTTTTATTGGAATTGTTGGCATTTTTTTCGCCTAGCGTTCTTTAACGTTTCGGATATTTTTGGTCATGTGTGTTCTGAGCAATACTTTTAACTGTAACCTGCACATCAAACTGTAAGATTGATACTGTAGCGATTGGGAAGTTTGATGTGCAGGTTCTTTCGAGAGGGGTGGGATATGAGGAGGGAGCAGACAGAAAAAAGTATAAATGAGCAATAATTTGAATTTCTCGGCAATTTATACTGCGCTTTTCTTTTCGCATGCACTTTCGCGCTTTCTATAGTAAATTGAACCATTTTTTCTTACCTTAAAGGCGTACCAAATTATTTTTTTGCAAAGTTTTCTTCAATTTGTCTCGATAAAAAACCTATAACTACTCAAAAATAAATGATTTTCAGACTTTCCGCCAAAAATGCCGGAAATTTCGAGCAGCGATGGTAAGAAACCAATGGAACAACCTGGGAATGATCTAACCGAAGCAATGGGGCAGCTTTCAGTGAATTCTGATAAAACGTAAAAATAAAAATTAATAGTTCAACCATCATTATTTTTTGTTGCAGTTCTTCGACGAAAAATCTTTCCGATATGCCAGTCGACGTTGTTAGATTGATTATTGAGAGATGCGAGTATATGGAACAGTGAGCATTTCTAATATTACAAGTGTAACTTGGTGGATTTCAGACTGAAGCTCCGAAAAGTGTCAAAATCTCTTCGTGAACTCGTCGACAAACAGAAACCGGCGTGTAAATCGGTTAAGGTTCAGTGCTATTTGTTTGAATCCACCATTCATTTTGATGATTACCATGTGGTGTATACTGAGGAACTCGATGAACCGGATGATTACGATTCCACGGGAATTTACGTCGAAAGAGACGATTTTGAGGAAGCTGCATTGGATGATTTGGCCTCTACTCTCAAAAATCCGAAATTGGAATTGGAAGAATTCAGCGTTTACTTCGTTGATGGTTATAAGGAGAGTCGAGACCTTGAGGGATACTACGATAAACTTCAGTGTATTTTGAAGTCATTGAATCGTCAATTGTCCGTCAAACGGGCCGTGTTCAAATTGCCAACTCTTTCGCGTCTTCTTTCAATTTTGCCATGCTTACAGCCAGGTGTATTGAAGCGAATCTCGCTCGATCTATTGTTTGATACGGACGATGATTTGGGTATTGATTTGACCGGAATGGATCAAGTCGCACTTCTCGATCAGTGGAAGCAAGCGGAAGTACTCAAATTGTACGAATGTTTCGATACATTTCCAATGGAATATGCTACACATTTCAAACGATTCATTATTGTCGAATACATTTTTGATGCCGACAAGATTGCTCGTATCAGAGATGTAACTAAGTTTCTGAAATGAGCGATGATAATCATATTGAAATTTCAGTACCTCTCCAAACTTCAAAACTTCGAGCAGTGCACTCTGTCTTCTCTCAGTTTTCATGCCAACGTTCACCAGGTGCTGGGTGAACCAGTTTCTAGCAATGCAATGGAAGAGGTTTTCCATCATCCCATCCCTGATTCGAATTGTTTTCTTGAGTTTACGAAACCTATCAATGGTTGTGAAGTCAAAATTGAGAAAAAGAAGCGAGAGGTTTATTAATTTTGTTGTCATTCATCTGTTAATTTTATTCACGAATTTCAAGTTATGAATAAATGTTGTTGTTGTTTCTCTTTCAATTGCTTGTTTTTGATAGCGTTTCGAACGCTTCGAATATTTTTGTTTACGTAATGATTTTGTTCCTAACAATTTAACCAGGTTTTCAGGCAAAATGTCAAAAGATCCGGGTAGCGGTGTTAAGAAACCAATGAAACCGTCTGGTCTATTAGAAGCTATTTTCATCTTCATTGGAAGCTTGCTATTGAAAGCTATCGAGTATCTTTCAGCATTTACACACAGTTTTTATAAATTGTAAGCATAGTAGTGGTGAATTTCTCCAAAAAATGAACTTTTTTTCAGTTTCACGCCTCCAAAATCATTGTCCGATATGCCAGTTGATGTCGTTTCATTGATCGTTGCGAAACTGGATTATAAAGAACAGTGAGCCTCTTCACAGTATTTCTGAGTCTAAGAAAACATATTTCAGATTGAAGCTTCGTAAAGTGTCAAAATCGCTTCGTTCACTCGTTGACAAACTGGAGCCAGCGTGTAAATCGATTAAAGTTGCTTGCTTAAGGAAAGCGATCGGAATTGAAATGAATCATCACTCTGTAGCTTTTACAAATGAAGCTGACTATCGTGCCTTGATGCGTTATGATGATGAATATGATTATTTTGTCATTAGAGACGATTTCGAGAAAGCTGCATTTGATGATTTGGCTTCTATCCTCAAAAATCCAAGACTACAATTGGACTATTTTGCCTTTGAATTCGGTTTTTATGATGAGGAAGATAGAGATATGAAGGCATACATTAGGACACTCTACAACAACCTTCAGTGCATTTTGAAACGTTTGAATCACCAATTGTTCGTCAAAACAGTGGAAGTTAACTTGTTAAATCCTTCGAATCTTCTTTCAATTTTACCATATTTGAAACCGGGATTTCTGGAGAAGATCTCAATTGTGCTTTATCATGAAACAGGAGGAATTAACCGGAGAATTGATTC